>JANKKB010030215.1:138-101742 GCA_026225775.1 Bursera palmeri
TTAAAGAGAGCGAGATATCCGTGCCTCAGTCCTTCTGATTTCGTTATTATCTTTTTATTTATAACTCCATTTGTGTTTTATTGAATTTTCACCAACAAATAGTTATAGGCTGAGGCATTATCCAACGGGCAACCTGCCCTTCTCTTTCATGTTATGTGATTGGGATGGAGTATTTTCAGTCAAATCAACTCTCTTTTAAGAGAGTATACTGCTAATATAACTTATTAGAAAAGGTATATATCCCGACAGCCATAATCAAACGAAATCATTTCCTTTCTCTTCGCCAAAACATACACCTGCTTCTGCTTCTGCTTCTGCTTCTGCATGTCACTGCTCTTCACATCTGCAAAAAGCCAACTGTCCCTAATACCAAAAGTGGTAAAACTTTCTTTTTCTGTTAAAGGAACATCCCGTACAAGCTTCTTCTCCTTTTTAAGCTCAACAATTCATTTCGTATACATCTTTTGTTTAACTTGCAATGCATCCATTCCACTACATTCATTTCTGATAAATCGATGCCTAAATAAGAGGGCCTGTTGCCTCATTGGTCACGCTGCATCTGCATACTTAAGGCCAGCAAGCGTGCTGTACCAGCCATGGAACCAACCAATGCTTGCATGCGCTCCACTTGCTACGTGGAGTTTCCATAATATATTAATGAATATTGGAACAAATTCATTAAAAAATAAACTTTTTAGCCGATTTGAGAATTAATTGTCTTAACACAGATTCATGAAAGTAGGATAGCCATTAATGGAGCTCAAAAGGAGGAGAAAAGACCGGCTTTGATTTGAAGATAGGAATTGACACTTGAGTATAGGCATATTATGTGTCCATTACTAAATGGAAAAAGGAAGTAAATTCTATCCAAAGGCAGAGCAAAGCGAAGCTATCTTGATTATCATAAGATGCCAAAGAGATAATCTTGAATAAGAATTCCCCACATGTCACGTGTTGTAATGGAATATAAGTACATTACTATTTATCACAATATTCCCTCGGCTTTGAAAGATTTCTTCTCGATATAACGTTAAAGAAACCGTCCAAATCCATTGATTAGAATAAATCAATCACCTAGCTAGCGAGGGCGTACCCCATACATAGTAGAATCAAGAGACGTTGAGAATATCCATCAATCAATTGGGTGTTGCCCACATGTAAAAGCAGGGATCCAGATTCAAATTCGAGCTGATCATGGTTATCTGATAAAAGATTATGACGTGGAGAAAGAGACGGAGAGAGAGAGAGTAGTGGATTTCTAATTCTATTAGCTAGCTAGCTAGGGTTTTGGATGGGTTAACCAAAGAAAAGAAGCTAAAATGCGCATGAATGTCACGTCAAAAAAAGAAACAAACGTTTGTGATGGTCACGTTCCTTCTTTAATCTTTATGATGATCTAGGCCCGACAACAAGGACGACGACAGCCGTCTATTAACAATTTAACCATTAACTCCCATCTGACAAAGCCTGTGCTTCATGTCTCTCCTCCACCCTCCCAATTTTCTAAATCTAAACCATTGTTAATTAACCATGCTCTCACATGCTAATTGCAAGAAATCATGCCCTACTTTTCAAGTTTGTGGATTTTATCATCTCACGATTACTTAAATATTGAGATAAATCCCATTAATTAGTCTTAATCAAACCTTACACTCTATACATACATTCATCTTTTTTTTTTTCTATCAAAAAATTAGTTTCCAATCCTTTCTGGGTTATATTTATATGTTTTATATCAATCGAATTGATTTTATATTTTTGTCTTTATTAAGCACTTCCGTTGCTTAATTAATTAATTAATTGATGCTTTATGGGATTGCAAGATAAGAAAGCTTATAAGCTTGCAACCAAATCTCTCTCTTTGGCATGCGCTGACGAGTACAGCAGACTAACCTTTTCTGTTTTTCTAAGAAATAAAATATTTAAAAATTTCAAAGAACATCTTTATTACAAAAATATCCTCGTAATAAAATAGTAATAAAATTAAAAAATAATCGATCTCCTTGCTCCCTGGCCAAGGCTTGAAGTTGAACTATTTTCCTCACAAAGTCGCCTCTATAAATACCGGGCAAATCTCCCATCATTTCTCACTAAGCTCAGCTTCGACCTCGCTCTCAGTACTTTCAAAACCTTCCTCTAACTCCGCATCTTTGATCTTTCTAGTTGCACAATCTTTGCATTTCAGTTCTTTTTTGTTATACAAAAATGCATTATCAAACCGGGTCATGGAGTTCGTACCTTCCACCAAGAAGCGTTGGTGGTGACCCATTGGAGCGCATAGAGAGGCTAGCCTCGGAGAATGCAGTGGTGATCTTCAGCATAAGCACATGCTGCATGTGCCATGCCATCAAGAGGCTCTTCTGTGGCATGGGCGTGAACCCGACTGTGCACGAGCTGGACGAGGATCCAAGAGGAAAAGAGATGGAGAAAGCTCTCATGAGGCTTCTTGGTAGCTCCTCTGCCGTTCCTGTTGTTTTCATTGGTGGCAAGCTAGTGGGTGCCATGGATAGAGTTATGGCCTCTCATATTAATGGCTCTCTCGTACCTCTTCTCAAGGAGGCTGGCGCTCTTTGGCTTTGATGATCGATGATTTTCTCTCTTCTCATAACAGTACCAAAAAAAAATGACTAGTATAGGAAACGAAAAAGGCAGAGGAAGAGGAGTCCTGTAGTGTTCGCCAGTCTCCTCCATTTTGGATACACTAAGCACACTAGTGTATCAGTTTTTACTTTCTATTTCTGTCTTTGTTTGCTCTGTGCTTTCACTTGTTTCAGTCTCTCAGAGACAAATGTAATTGCTCCCTCCTCTGTATTATAGATAGAAAAAAAAAAAGGTTCTCTTTACCAAGTTTCTTCCTTTTCTTAGCAGTTTCAAATCGGATTCTTCAACTGATTATATGGGTTAAATTAAGCAGAAATTTTGACAGCAAACATTTCCGAAAAAAGAAAAATTTACGTTGAAACTTTTCTTGTCTCCAACTTGAAAAGATTTGCTTTTGACCTGTTTTCACAGCTTATAAACCGGGTTTAAATATCAACTTCCGGTTTTCTGCCGGAAAACTCGCCTGGTTGAGCCCCACAATGCGAGTATTCCTCTATTCATCAAGAACAGTCCATGTGGACCATATCAGTCAGGCAGCAGCTCGGGTGTGATTGACGGGGACAAGATTTAACCTCATCTACTCGTGTAGCCTTTCACCTACTCATGTGTAGTCTTTTCACAACTTGATTGAGGTTAAGTCTGTCCGTACAGATGAAGGGGGAACACTTCTCACTTCTGTCTAATCGTGACGTGTGATGCTTGCAGCATATAACGTGTATAACTTTGCGAAGCCAAGCCACGTAGGACGGTTGTCAATTTTTCAACTAACAAACGCAACGGACAACGGTCGTCGGTGGACGGTTCATAATTTATTCCCCCTTACTCCTCTTGACATGGGAATGGGATTCTCTCTGGCCTTCGTGTTGTCTCGCTAAATGGCCACGTCAGTTTTTTATTCCAAGCAAGTTCCGTACGTATTCGCCACGTCATTTGATATCTCGAACGATAAGACCTCACGTGTTAGCTTTATTAAACGCTTTTTATTGTAATATTCGTGTCACCAAATCAATATAAAAAATTTGAATAATAAAAAAAAAATCAACCAAATTAAAATAGATGAGATAAAATCACGTGAGAGTGTTATAGCCACTGGTGTGAGAGAATTTGTATTAATTATTCGTAATAATTTGACATTATGTAAACCGATTGGAGACACATAATGCATATGCTAATAAAATGTCAAAGCTTATCTGGTTTGGACACGATTCTCATTTGTAAATATCTTCACAATAGGTGCCACTAGAATCAATCAAAAGCCAACTCTCTCTAGCATTATATTCATTTTAAGCTTGGAACAATCTCTTTTATTTGTTTAATGAGTTAATCATTCATATAGGGACGTGTCGTTGCTTTGCTTAATTCCTAGTTGCCTAGTAGAGATCACCTTTGGAGCTTCGGAAAGGCAGAAGATCCAGAGAGGAATTGGAATGTTCTAATGTTTTTATCATGAATTAACCGAAAGTCTTTGCATATCTTTGACATTCCAAAGTTGATACTATAAATAAATAAACATTTTGATAAACCCATGTTTGATTTAGTGTGAGTATCTATCTACTAATGCAGGCATCTTAGTTTTAAAGTTTGATGTAACGTGTAATGAATTTTCAATTACTCGGCGAATCATTGATTTTTCAAAGTAAACTAACTGTTGTTCATTGATTAGCCTAATCAAATAGGTCAATTAGCATCTTGCCCAGAGTCGACATAACTTAAATTATTAAAGAGCTAGTTGTATAGGTTGGTTGCAATATTTGCTATTGTGTAGGAATAATTTTGGTTGGGGAAACAATTGGGACCCAAGAGGGAGGAAGGCCCATAAATTTGGACTTAAAGGCCCGTTAAGAAACAAACAAGACCCAAGTGAATTGATCCATTATCCATACTACAATGCGGTTACCATCCCTCAGTCACGTCTCATTTACAAAGCTGTGACAATTATTAAACCATTTAACAGAGGATTCGTGTCTGTCACCGACCACAAGGATATCCCTCCATTGATCTTTGGTCAAACTTACTGATCTCTTCTGTCACCAGCTTTTCCCCAATTTGAAACAAAACCAATATGACATCACCACGTGGCGACCACAGTGACACGTAAAATCTTCTGATTGGTCGCTACATCTTATGAAACTGAAGTCAATAACATGGAAACAAAACCTTCTCCTTACAGTGGCATTTACTGACAAAAAAAAAACACGCAGTTCCTCAGTTCTGGACTATTTACTGACAAGATTCGGTCTCCAAATCTCACTCGCTCTCTCCTTAGTCTTTAAACTCAATAAAAACAAAATAATAAACCCGAAAATTAAAACGAAAATTCCCCAAACTACAAAAGCAAACGTAATCTCCTGTCAATAAGCGCGCACACGAAACACAATAAAAACCAGAGTGAGCGCAAGGATCAGGGTCAGTGTAATCTAGGGTTTCTTTCAGATTTACCACTTTTAATCTTTGCGATTCACTTCCTTCTCCCAGTCTTTCCTTTTACAGGTACTTCTGTTTTTCTTTTCTGCAGTAATTGTTTACTGTTTTCTGTTGTTTTAATAATTTTTTTTCAAGTATTATTTGGTTTCAGCTGTTATGTCCTTGTTGTTTTGGTATGGCACTGTAATCTCCTTTAGTATATGCAATTTAAAGTGAGTTTTACTTTTATATCTTTTTATTATTATATATATATGTTTTAATTTAGAGTTGGTAGGTGAATTGTGAAGAAGGTTTTTGGTTTTGAAATGGAAGTTTGTACTTTATTGCATTCTGTTTGGAAACAATATAGGGTGCTGACGTGATTTACTGATGATTTTGGGTGTGAATTGAATAGGGATTTCTTGTTGGAATTTTTGCTGATTTTGTTTAAAGAGCAAGGTTAGCGGACGCCGTTCTTGTTGAAGGTTTTGAATTCGCAGGAAGGATAAGAGGTGAAATGCCGGAGGAGGACCTGGTGGAGCTCAAGTTTCGGTTGTATGATGGATCGGATATTGGTCCATTTCGTTACTCACCTGCCTCGACTGTGGCCATGCTAAAAGAAAGGATATTTTCTGAGTGGCCAAAAGGTTGGGAGTTTAACATTTGTGTTTTGAGGGTTTGATGAAATTGCTTTATATTGTATTGTGACATTGTCATTTCCATGGCTGAAAATTCACTTGATTGGCAATAGCTAATGTATATTCTTTTTGCATGTTCCTGCTTGATTTAGGCAGAGAGATGTAGGCTAACAACTTTATTTGTGATTTTATTTATTTATCCTATTTGTGTGTGTTTATGTTTCTATTGGAGATAGGATAAAACTGTTGCTATGTGTTGCTTGCTTGAGTACCCACTGGTAACGAAAGGTAGGAAGTAAAATTTTAAACTATCTGATTGATTGAAACTCGGACAAGAAATAATTTATTGTAGTTGGCATAAGGAATGTTTAATACCTCTTTGATTTATCTTTGGAGTATTCTTTTTAAAACCATGTGTCATCTTGTCCATTCTCTCAAGCTTGCTTGTCAATCTCTTTGGCCTTCCTTCTGTCCATGTATTGCAAAACTACTCTTAAGTGGCATTGCTATTATCTTCAGTTTCATGCGATAATCCATCACAGCTGACTTCCTTTTATCTTATTCTCTGTTAGCATCATCTGGACTTCTCATAGATGCATTCCAAGAGTTGTTCTTTTGATAACTCATTTATCTGAAAATTTTTATCTCAACCAGACTCCATCTGCTGTGATGAAAAATTATTCTTAACCTTTCTACATCTTGCTATTTTTATTAATTACTATTGTGTTCTGTAAAAATTTAGATTTGATAATTTTAATCAACTTAGATAAGTAATTTTTCATATGAATTGCAACATGCTTAAGAGACCACGAGGATGCACAAAAGTGTTCTGTCACAGTTTGTGTTACTATTCTTTTATGGTTGCATTGCTGCCATTGCACCTTTTAGATGATAAAAGTCGGCTTCATACGGTTGGCCTGTCAACCTTGACATTTTTATCTACTGATTCATTTGACATCTTATAGTTGTCTTTCACTTGTTTTTGACTGAACTTATACATTTTTATAATTTCTTCTTGTAAACCTTTTGCATCCATCCTAGAAAATGAAACCAATATAATTGGGACTACTTGTTGTGTACCAAAATGTTCTTACATTTCTAATTTGCTGATGCTGCCCCTGAGTGTTTATTCTATTTGCTGAAAACAATTTTTTTTCTTCATGAAAAGGGTTCGCTGAAAACCATTTCTAATTCAACTCACAGGCTGATCGGATAGATACTTGTAAATGAGGCAGCAAAATATGGTTTTTACTTGAAATGATGCTACAATTTTTATTGTGTTCTGCTCTCTTTTATTGCTTGCTTAACATTTCTTTAAAGAGAGTCAAGAAATCAGCAAATAATTTAATTTTCCCCTTTTATAGTCTTGATACACATTAAAATATTGCTGCACCAGCCAAACTGAATATCTTGCTATCCTTGGTTTGTCATGTTAATTTTACAGAGAAGCATCCAATCTAACTATTTTCCACCTTGTGCCCTTGAAATCATCTATACCTTTTAGAATATGACAACAATCAGTATTTTCCCTGTAGAACAGCTAGGTCTTCTTCATGTTTAGATCAATGTTGGTTTGGGGTGCACAGATACATGGAAAACGTTTTATGTTGTTGGAACCTTCAAAACAGGTTCATAGCAGGGGGTGGTTTTGAGTTCTGTGTAATAAGCTACACTTGACCCATGGCTATGCATTATTGATTAAAGATGAAAAATATTCTTGCATTCTTAGATGTTATTATTTTCATTTCTGATTAATCTGATACCCTTCAATGAATTATGGGTCTGTTTTGTTGTGTAAGGCTTGTACTCCTATTATCAATTAATATTGACAGAGTTTTGACAGTTCCAATAGCTTTTCTCTTTTTCTAATTGTTCTTGATATTTGTGGTTGTATGCCTCATATATTTAGAGCACCTAATCATTGGCATGGTGGCTGTGAAGATATGAGATTGGATTGGTGAAATTAGTTAACCACACAGAATTCCGTTTGAGATAGCCAGGCTAGTTATATCCTGTCCAAATAGAGGTTGTGGTTTTATTTTAAAGTTTCCTTTTACATAGGTCTGCTTGACTTCATGGGGGGTGCGTTTATTTGAGTCATATATTGTATGAAACAGAGTGATCAATTAGTTTCATGGTTATGTTGGACTCTAAATTAATTATGCTTTTGTTGGTTTAAGACCAGTGATAGGCAAGAATCACTTTGGTGCTACCTTGAGAATGCCTCAGGCTAGCAGTGATAACGGCCTAATTTTCATGTTATTACTTTTATTTGTTTTCTTGTGTCATTATGAACTCCCTTGCATCAGTCAGTTTTGGCTTCAATTTATTTAGGACATAATTGTAGGCCCTTCATGTTGATTTCTGCTTTCTGAATTTTAATTATCCTACTTGCAAGCAAGAATAAGATATTGGCATTTGAGGAGGATATCACTTTACACTTCAATTTCAGACATTTCTGTTTTCTGTTTATTAACTTTCATTTTCTCATGATGGGTTTAATGTTCTGCTTTGTTAGACAAAAAGTTTGTACCCAAGGCAGCCAATGACATCAAACTAATTAGCGCTGGAAAAATTTTGGAAAACAACAAGACTGTTGGCCAGTGCAGAGTACCGTTTGGTGAGCTACCAAAAGGGGCTATCACAATGCATGTCGTAGTGCAGCCACCATTAACGAAAGCAAAAACAGGTAGTTTTGTTTATCCAATGTGCCAAGTCCTTCCTGCAGATTAACCTTTATCAGGGCTTGTTTTTGTGCTGTTCAACCAATTCTATGAAGCAATGTAATTTGATGTTGAGATGAACTGTTCACATTTTCTTTATCATGCAATTGCTGAGAGTCCAATTTTACTTGCTTGTTTATGTGAGCAGAGAAGAAGGTGGATGAAGCGCCAAGGAAAAATTTCTGCTCATGTACCATATTGTAAGAGAGTTGGTGTTGATTTAGCGTCAACCTTTAAGATGCCTCAGAAATCTCTGCCACGGAAATGAGTAGCTGGAAAGACAATAATTTTTAAACAGTGTCATCCCTCGTTGTAACAGTGTATGATGGTGATGATTTATTTGCGTTTTATAAAAATGGGTGTTTGATGTATTTGGCAGCTCCGATCCATATTTCTATCCTTATATATGAGGTTCATGAGTTCGATAGTCACGAGAGTTTGCCTTGGTATCTCCTGATATCCCGATATGATGTTGACATTTTCTAAATGGTACAATATTCTGGCCGTCTATGCCATCATGGTGCATTGTGGAATCCGGACTCATATTTTGTAAAACAAATCTAGTGTTGTTTGTTAGATTGAAGTTGAGAGTATTGTAATGTTGATGAAACGAGTTGTGCCTCCTGCAACGTTCTAACTTAATCCAATCTATTTCAGTGTAGTTGATGAAAAGCTATATATCATGTGTGCCGCTGATCATGGCCATAATTCTTAACAAAACTGAGCTTTGTAAGAGTTTAGATTATGATTTGGGATTAACAGCAGATTGTAACCTGATCATAATATGACAGTAATTACAAATAATGACCAACCTGATGACAATTCGTTTTACGCGTGAGTTTCACAATTAATCAAACGTTCACTATCATAAAGAATTAGTTATCTACAAATTAGGAAATATCTGAAGAAATATATATTAAAGACCTTCTAATCTTACCACCAATCGCGAGAAGAGGTAGCCCGGAGTCCAGTGGTTACGACATCAAAGACGGAAAGAGCAATAATCTGGATGACATATTGATTTGATCCTGTAAACGTATGCGATAAATTAAATAAATGTTATCCTCAGTTGATACCTTATCCTAATGTCACTTTCCAATAATCAAATAATAAATTAAATCATTTACCTTTTTCCTTTTTTGGAATTTATCTCGTCTTTTTTGCATGGCATCACGTACACAAAATAATTAATACGAAAATTTCTAACAAAGTACAGGTAAAAGGGGAAGCAATAGATTAGAATAGATTAATTAGCATCGCCATGCAGAGGCAGCAAGTATGGCTCTATCTTGCCACCCCAAGAGCAAGCAACCTTTATCTTCTGTTAATCTATACCCATCACACGAATACAATCCTAATAATATCTTCGATTGAGTCACTGCATTTGCACTCAGTGGCACGCCCTTGAATCCTTTTCCTTCCATTATCTTTCTCCACTTCTCCAGCCTCTCATGCCTCTCTATTCTCTCTGCTCCTTCACATGCCACTATGTTCCTTATCTCCGGTGCAAATATGTATTGCTCCACTTTTGCTCTCTGCGCAGAATCTGGAGGAAATGTTGCGTCTAATGAATCAAAAATTGCTGAATAATAGTGCAATGCTTCGAGGAATCGGCCTAAGAAGTATGGTCCATTATGGCTTGCTTCTTTTTCAACTAGGGTAACTATGTTTGGTGCTTGGTCACGGATCATTGCCAATAGGTTTCCGAGACAATTTGCGGGGACACAATGGAGCCGGCTAACGGCGTTAACAGCAAGAGCCTCGCCGACCCGTCTGTTGAACATGTGTGGCTTAAGGTCTTCGAGTTGCTCCCCAACTGGGTGGAACTCGAATGGTACATGGAGGGAGTGGGCAAGTTCGGTCAAGCATCGGCCCGTTTCCTTCACTGTTTCTATACATGGTCCAACTCCTGTTATTCGAAGAAATGGAGCACCTCCAGGGCGAGCAGCTAGGGCTTGCATGAAAGCTGGCCATTGGTAGCCCTGAAGGATATCTAGGTCAATGATATGAACACGTGCTTCGGCTTCAAAAGCCTCAAAAATGGCTTGATTAGCAGTGAAGTGAGCGAATTTAACATATGGGCACGCTTGGTACACAATTTGGTAGATTTTAAGGACTTCTAAAGAGTTTGGTGGGAAAGGAGAGAATGATTTTGCGGTAGAAGTACTTGGTTTGGTGGTTAGGATTGCTGCAAGCCTAGCGCTCAAGGCTTCAGTGAAGCAGGAGGCAACTCTTTGCATGGAGTCACCAAGTGGTGATACAACGCGATTGAGGTGATGCAGGTATCTCCTTGCTAACATGAAGTCCTCCTTGGCCACTGCTTCAGCACAGGCAAGAAGGAGGTGCACCAATTGAAGCCCACTGTCTTGTTCCTATACAAACAAAATGAAATTAATTAAGATAGCAAATTCAATGATGATGTGCACTTTTACGTGATCCCTTAGTTATATTGTTTAAAACATATGAAACAAGATTCTTTAAGCTATACGCATGCACATATATATTTCACCTATCTCTTCCGCAGTTCACTCTTCCACTTCTAATTTCAAATTAAAACAAGTTCAAGAAACTCTCATGCCGCCATAGCTTTTCTTTTTTGTTTTTACTGTAAGACTTCAGTGAGCAAAAGAGAGAGAGTTTAACCTGTTCAGAACTAATCACAAGAGGCGCCATCAAGCCGTGATTAATATTCTGCTGTTGCTGTTGTGGTGGCGGTGGTGATGGAGTTGGTGTTTGTTGCTGCTCCTGATGACGCTCTTGTTGCAGTTGATGTGATAATGGTGCAGTTGTGATGGATCCCATTTGATAAATATCCTTCTCTTGGGTCAGTTGCGAGCCTCCGGCTGTTGATGATGATTCACTCGCTGATCCACAAAACCTTGAAGAACTCGGCATTGTTAAGCAGTCCAGCATTGCTGGCGTGGTAGGCATATCAAACAACGGTGACGAACTTCCAGCACTCGATATCTTCATCGGTGAGAAAATCCCAAACCCATCTTTTTGGTAATCCTCCAGGAGTTCTTCGATAGGTGGCAAAGAAAGACCCTCTGCAGATTGCATATACTGGTTGTTTGGAGAGTTAAAGACCTTATGCAGTGGGCTTTGGCCTTTCGTTTTATGGGCGCTACTAAAAGCACCAAGCTGAGACGAAAAGCGCGGAGGAGAGCACCCTGAAAGACTCTGCCCTTGCATTGCCTGAGCATAGTTGTGATTGAAGCTGTATGTCGAAGTTTGTGGAGATGGTAAATTCCTCACTGGAGATGAGATCATGAAGTCACCATCTAAATGATCAGAAAAAAAAGTTTCCCAAATTGAACTGTCCGGTGACTGAACTTCAACATCCGCATCCAACTCAAATTTGTGTGGTGGGAAGTTGAGGCTTGGTGGGGTTAGGCTACTTTGCTCCAAATCAGAGGATATAACACTCTTTTTAGTTTCTGAAACTGATTCACCAGAAGGAATTGGTTGCAGTTTAGTGCTTGAGTTCTCAGTCTTAAGTGAACCCATGCTTCCACATAGTGAGTTAATCATCTTCTTCTCCTTGGAAACGCAATATTAATTTTCCAATACCCAGAAAATCAAAACAAGATTTCTGGTTACACGATGAATTTTTTTTTTTTTTTTTTTTTTTTGGGAACAGAAAGCAAAGNGATTTTTTTTTTTTTTTTTTTTTTTGGGAACAGAAAGCAAAGAAATGCTTCAGTATTTGCTCTTTCCGCTAGCTCTCACTATTCCTTGTCCAAAAGTTGGTTTGCAAGGTATAGAGAAAAATGTAGAGACTGATTTTTCTCTCTTCTTATTTTAGTTGAGCAAGGATTTGTCACTTTGTCCAGATTGTCACAGAAAGGCAAGAAAAATATGGACAAATGCCAAATCTAGTTGCATGTGATTGGAGCTTTGTTATATGATCACCTCCAATTCATCACCTCTTTACTATGTTGGTTGTTTTCTAGAACTGCAACTTGTCATCTTTTGCAGCCTATTTTAACTCTCTGCTACTCGGCCTTGAGAGGCCTGTAGTGACACTAAACGACAATTTATTAGTTGGCTCAACTTTCTTGGGCCGGCCCAGATCACAAAAAATTGGTTGGAAATTCTTGGAGCATCTCTTTTATAAAATAATATTAGAGATTATCGTTAGTTTTGTATCTAAGAAGAGATTGGCTATTGAAGAATAATGGGAGGAGAATATTAAGAAAGAAAATGATTTTAAAACGAAAAAGGACAGGATAGGGTCCCATCAAATTTACCATTTCTGAAAAGGACTTCAACAATGACACATGGGAACAAATAATTTTGCATTAACAAGAAGGCCCCATGTTGAAGCCTTGCTAATATTTATTGTGATTATCTCCTCTAGGCAACACAAACTAAAGCAATTTACTCTTTCTCGGTACTCCTATGTCGAATCAAAGCATTCTCACCATGGATACATGAATGTCATGATCAAAGCAAGCATATAATTTTGAAATATAGTGGATAGGAGGTGGAAAAGAGAGTAATTAGCAGGTGGAAGGAGAGTAGATGGCAAGGAGGGTGACTAAGAAAGAAGACAAAAGAGGAGACATGGGCAAGATCGTCGGATTTGGCGTCCATGGCGCCGCCTACGCCTTGGATTTGCCAAAGGAATGAAGTGCTTGTCCCTCTTAGGCGGCATTTCTCCCTCACACATAATATTCTATGCACAACACTCTTGCACGTCCTTTTTTACAATATCGGGAGCCACGTACACGTGCCACCTCCATTCCCATTTTTTAATTCTTGCCTCTTGACTTGGAAACATAAATCATTTCTCTCCAGGAAGACGAAATGAAACCACGTTATATATGTCCACTCAGAATCATCTAAGCATTCTTCTCTTCTTGTATCTGTCGGCATGTGAATGATCCTGCATGCAACTCCATCGTTATATCGTGTTTTGCTAAATCACTAAAACCAAGTGTAATATTACTCAAGATATCCGTCCCAGGTTGATCTTTTGATCGATGAAAAAGCTCACCTTCAGCTTACGGATGACAACTAGTATTTTAAGTAATTTATTTGACTAATATTTCTGAAACTTATCAAAATGAAAGATTCACGTATTCTTCTTGGAGCTTGCCCTAGCGTTGTTGCAAAACGTTTAGTGTAACTCAAAGCATAGGGCAAATGATCAGCGTCGATCAATAGCTATTGTGAACCCTCTCATTAGGAGGAGAGGCATGCATGAATGTGGAACCATCTATTAATGCTCAATTTGTATAGATAGCGGTAAAAGCTGCCTTCAAATCGTGATTTCATCATGTTCAAGACCAAGTCTCAATTATTTTTATTGCCAAATTGTTAGGTAGTTGTACGAATTACGGGTTTGTTTGTTGAAGAAATATTCTAACATTGATGAATGACAACACTTTGTTTTGACCTGCTAAAACACATACTAATTGGCTTTAATACCAAAGTAGTTATTTTCAGCGTATTCCTTTAGAAACAGAGGCCACTACGAGACAGTAGAAAAAGCTATATATGCTCAGATGGGACGTTCTTCATTGCTTTGTTTCTATGATCTGCTTGGACTATTTGTAGCCGAAATTGTTGCCGGGTCAAATTAATGCTTTGAACAAGGAACCCTAAAGAAAAACTTCACTATGTTGACTGAGCTTAGAACTCTCTGAAGATGTCTTTAGTTTTGTTCTCAACTCTAACAATTACTAGCTCCGGCAAGGCTTTAATTCCAGAAGCCTAGCTACCAATTGCAGAAATCAAGCAGGTCAGGTTTGAGATTAGTAGGAACAAGCAAAAGGACATTTGCATTGATCGAATTTTAAACGAATAATTATCATTGACCACCCCTACCTTTTTTTTTTTTTCACTCATAGAGGACTTTTGTCTTTTTTATTTTCTCTCTTTCTTAAGTTTTGAAAAAATATCTTCTCAAGTCTTTCAATTAAAAATTTCGTTAGTAAATATCTATTAACCTCCATATTCTAATAAATTTACCATTTTATTCTTACTAACACATAAAAAAAATAACTAATTTTTTAAGGATAACATTAAGTTAAATGATCAAATTACCCTTTAAATAAATACCAATATGTGTTAATATTATCTATAAAAAGTAATTTTAATATATGTTAATTTGTGTTAAATGTCATTTGGTCATTTAATTTAATATTGTTGTCTTTTAAAAATTAAGTCATTTTTTATATATATTAGTAAGGGTAAAATGATAAATTTATTGAAATATGAATATTAATACGTGTTAACTAACAGAATTTTTAACGAGGACTCGAGAAATGATTTTTTTAAAACTTGAGGATGAAAGAAGATAAAAATGGTAAAAGTCTAGTTTGAGTAAAGAAAAAAAGAGAAAATATAAGATATTCAATGATAATTAATCAATTTTAAACTGATTGATCGAATTTTAATGACTATCATGGGTCAATCATTGCATTTGAACGTTGGAGAACTCTTAGGCCCATGGTCTGTGGGCATTTGGTGGGTTGGGATTGGCAAAGATGTCGAAGAGGCCCATTGTATTTGTGTTTGAAATCTAATTGATTCTTCTGTAGCAATTCCGCAACATCAAAAAACCAAATTTTCTCTGGGAAAATATTGATTTTAATTATGATTCTAGAGACATGGGATACGGACTATTTTAATTTTCTCTGGGATTGGCAAAGATGTGGAAGAGGCCCATGGTCTGTAGTAATTTGGTAATTCTAGAGACATGGGATACGGACTAAAATCCCACGACGGATTGTCATTTTTTAATTTTAAAATTTAAGCATATGATTTAAAGCATTTAAAATTATGATTCTATACTTTACAACAACAATATATTTATGAGAATTTTTTTTTTTTTTTAATCTTTGAGAGACGTTTGGGTTTCTTTACTGCATAAAACAATTTTTTAATAGTAAAAGTTCTTTTATTTATTACTTTTTGTGTTTTATCATTTGGTTAGAAGAATTTATAAGTGATTAAAAAAAATTATTCTATCGAAGAAGCTCAAAATTGAGACCTTTTTGAGAATTTTTTTTAAAGCTTATTTTAAGTTTTAAAATATATAAAAAAAATCCTTGTTTTCTTTTAAATTTTTATCTTATTTTTCCTTTATAAGAAAACTCTTATTTTGTACTTTAATTATAAGAACTACTTCTATATTAATTCAACCAAACAATCAATAACTTTTTAATAAAAAGCTTTATTTTTAGAAGATGTACTTTTATAAGCTTTACTTGAAAGAAGCAAAAGCAAATGGGCTGTAAATCTTATTGATTTTGTTTTAGCACTTTGACAATTTTCAATATTAAACATTTCGAGCATTATGTTTTAAGAAAAAAGATCGAAAATCACTATATAAGAAGTAGTTATTATGTGTTGAGTCATACATTTGATTTGATAGTTAAAAAAAGAGTTTGGGGTTTATAAAGAAGTTAATCGAGGTTCAACAATTAGTAATATCAGTCAATTTAAGTTAATTCAATGGTTATTGGTTTGCCAACTTTAATATTCTATCAATCTTCCACTTTAATCATTACATGAAATGTTTTCTTCTTTAGTGTCAACTATTTAAGTTAACTAATTTGGCTTGCCTTTTTCTCCTTAAACAACTATAAATGAGGTATGGATTGCCATGGGATTCCATTAACTTTTCACATGCTCTCAGATATTAATTGCTGCCTCTAACTTATTGAGTTCACGGCGACTTCCAGTCTCTCATCTAGCAAGTAGAGAGGGTGAGAGAGCGAAGATAGCTACAGCAACTATTGCTGAAATACCTTGTCTATGTTTGGTAGCAATCACAGAACTCTTGTTTGAGCTTAAACTTGGCTATGACACAATTGCAGCTAAGAGAAGCCTCAAGAGACTCAATTTCCTGGCTCTTGAGAATGCTTTTAGCCAGGATAACAAACGGACAGGAAAGCAGCTCCAGCCTCCAGGTTAGTTAGGTCACCCAAGATAATTTTCTCCAGCAGGTGCATTCTCTGGCATTCATTAGAAATGCTCCAAATAGATGACAAAAACAGATAAACTGATCTATGTCCTCTGAGCGTTGAAGTGCACGTGAGCAACATTAATACTCTCCCATTATTCTGAATGTCTCAGCTTCTTCTTCAATGCCTCATCAATCCGTGCAACCAACACAACAAATTCTCTGAGGCAAGCAATAAATTCACTGATTGGATGCCCTTGGCTTAGAGCAATTTCACTTTACCAAAGTCATGGCCAAAACAGGAGCAATTATTATACAAATGAATCTCAAAATCAATCACATTGTTTCAGTGTGGAGTGCAAAAACTACAGGAGACAAGAGTTAGGCAACAGAATATGGAATCTTTACATACCTTGAACTTCTTTTTTGGGCTATTCTGGAATTCAGAGGGCTTCAAATCAAAAGCCCCACAAGGATGAACCTGACAAAATAAGCAACTTACCCTCCTAATAAAGAAACTGGACTCTCTTCTCTCTCCTACACATCAACTCCCATATCAGCCAAATTACATTCACATGTCTCTGTTTTCTTGTGAAAAAGATAAATCTTCACAACTTATTGCTTACAGATGGATCTCCACCAACTACTGCCACACTTTATCCACACAATAAATCATCTTCAACTAGTATGAGAACATGTAATATTTCTTTGCTTTGTAAGCTACCGTCTAAAAAACCATCTGTAGAGAAATAGCCTACGAAAGTTCCTCTCTTATCTCCCGAAAATCTGGTACCATGAATCCAATAAGTTTCTTTCTTATTTCATCCTTGTTTATTAGGGCACTTTCTTGGGAAATTGAGCCAGAAAAACCAAATGCTCACATCACTGTAATGGGTTTTGTTTATTGTGACATCTGCTCGAACAATAGCTTCTCCAGATACAGCTACTTCTTACCAGGTAAAAAACTCTAGACAACCCATCAACAAGATGCAACTTTTGCTAGATAATTTTCGCATACTTCCAACCAGAAAAAACTGAATTTACAGTTTCGCATGTGTTATATTCTTGTCCAATCAGGTGCAGAAGTCAAAATTGATTGCAAATTTAAAGCAAGTTCACCAAAAACAAGAGAACAGATAATCTTCTCGGTGAATAGAACTACAAACAGATACGGAGTTTACAAGTTGGAAATACCTTCAGTCGATGGAATTGAATGTGCAGAAGCAGCCATTGCGTCTTCCTGCCAGGCAAGCTTGATTAGGAGTGCATCTAAATCATGTAATGTTCCTGGCTACAGAACCACAACAAATCAGATAGCAATCAAGTCCAGGCAAGCCAATCTGTGCATCTACTGTCTGAACGCACTCAATTTCAGACCATCAAAGAAAAATATTAGCCTATGTGGGAAGTAGAAAGTAATTTCAAGTCA
The DNA here is from genome assembly GCA_026225775.1 of Bursera palmeri. NCBI lineage: Eukaryota > Viridiplantae > Streptophyta > Magnoliopsida > Sapindales > Burseraceae > Bursera > Bursera palmeri. The sequence goes on from JANKKB010030215.1 coordinate 17,848, forward strand.
GTATTTCCTAAATTAATTACTACCCTTTCTTGACATGCTTTCTTCAATTCCCTTAAAATCAAAATACAACTCTTTATCCATCTCCACCACCAAACAGATAATTAATACAGAAAGTGCTGTGCTTTATATATCTTATGGGCTTGAAGCGTTGCAGCCGCAGCCTACGCTGCCAACAGATGGGCAGTAATGAGATTACTGTTGTCGACTTAATGGGTTCTTGGTATACTACAGTGCCAGTAAATTTGTAGATGTAGAATTAGGTTGTGTGTAAAAATGGTTGAATCTCCTTTTTTATTAGATTAGAATTTTGTTACACTGGATAAAGTGAAGCTTTTGACCTTTTTTTTAAGAATTGAACAAGCTGCAGACATAATACTCATAATATGTCAAGTGCTATAATTAACCCGCAGAATGAAATGTCCTGGCTCATGTTTTTTCTTTATGATCGGCCATGGCTCCAATATCCAAAATGATAGACACGTAGTCAGCATGCATTAATTAAGAAAAGAGAAACAGAATTCTGTCATTTGAGAGACAGGGACAGAGAGTTCAGGGCTAGCTGTTTCTGGAAAACTATTAATGCTTAAGCAAGAATACGAGAATTGGGTTCCCTGATGCATGAAAAATTTATTAAAAATAAAACAAAATCATCCTGGAAACAAACTTCTGAATCGATTTTGAAGGTCAGCTGCTGAAAAGTCTATTTTTCTGATGGGCAAGAAGAAAAACACTGCCCAAAAAATCTGTTTTAGCAAAGTCTGTTTTCCATGTGAAATTATGCACCTTAAACACTGTAAGAGATCCAGTAGTTCTTATCACATTAGAGCGTAATAACATTGGCACCCGATTAGACAAGTGATGTGACTTCTATTGGGCTGTAATCTTCATTAGAGCATCAGTTACTGTATATTTTGATTCAAAAACTGGCCGGTGACTGATATTTCAACTTTACTCGACACATTTTTCAAGAAAATAGGATCAACTTATATAGTGTATGGTACTCACTATCCTTAACAAGAAGTTATTTCACTGGTAACTGTAATTTCCTTATTCCATCCATATTTAATTCGAAGCCAAGAAAGCCTGCAACAAAAAGTTGTTATTTATCAACTACACCTTCAAACTCCATCGTCCATCCGATCCCAATCTATTCCAATGAATCTTATGTTGAGATTGGAAAGGTTAAATATACCCAATTTTTTCACACCAATCCAACCCATACTGAAAGTGAAAGGACCAAAATTTCATTCTCCAACTCTAGGAACAACAGGATAGAGGAGTAGACTGATGATGTTCATGCGACGTTTCGAATTTTGATATTGTGCTCTAATTGTCATGGGATCCAATGCTAAAAGGTTTACCTATCTTTTGTTACTATCAATTACTTATACACCACAATCATTTTTGTATTTCTTCTTTCTAACTAGTAAATTAATTTACTACTAAGCTTGATGGTTTCATAATTAGCAACAATTTGAGATAGAATTTGCTTGAACTAGGAATCTACTCGTGCCAAAAAAAAAAATAAGTTGCTGAATATGTTATATTTATCAACCACTAACTTATATTCGAGCTTTTTGGTGATGTTTTGGTTAACAGAAAAAGTCCCCTTGAATTTCTTATTCGATTATTCCAGTCCTTTTTTATTTTATTTTATTTCTTTAGAACACACAAAAAGTTGTTGTGGAAACTTGAAACATACGAGTACTCTTTATGATATAATATCATACGCTCTTGCATTTTCTACTTGATTAATTACTTGCAGCATGGACAATATGATTTCATTTATAGGAAACAAAAGAATTCTGATAAAAGTGGATCTGCTACGGTGCCTGGAATTTATTATTAATTAATAATCTTAATTGAGTATGTGGAAGCTGTCAGTCGTAAGTACTAATATATCATCAATGCTGGAGAATAATAGTCAATTCAAGTGGATCGTCCGTATTGTCTACTGATTCAACATAGTTTCAGTAGTTGAAGAAATTATATTCAATGTAGATTTACCAAAAAGTTGATTTCCAAGTAATCAAATGATGAGGTAAACAAGATTGCTTCATAGAAGATCCATGAGAGTGCATCCCCTCATGAGTCACGACGGACTTGTTCTATGGATACTGCAATTGTCTTTCCATGACTTGTTTTGAATGCAAAAAATAACTCAGGAAAAATAAAGGACTTAAATGAATTGATAAATATCAAATAAATAATATAACTCGAATCACATGAATGAAACACAGAATATTAATTTTCCAATAGAAATTACATGTAAAACCCCACGTGGAAAGAAAGTAAAGAGAACCAAGTTAGCTGAAATTTGCTAAAATTTGATCCACTCCCAGAAGAAGCACGCAGACAGTCACCTTCAATACACTTTCAGTAGCACTAGATGTTCCTTGGCCATGCTTAGTCTTTCTTCCCATGGTACATACGCATACATATGATATAGACTACAGAAAAAAACAAATTGAACGCCACAGCAATAGAACACCATCATTTGATTAATTAACAAGAATATGATACTTATTTATCTCTCTAGATTTGCATAAGCTCTTCGAAGATCTTCATGGCAGAAGCTGGCAGTCCCAGAAGTACATTAATGCTTTTCCTCTCTTTCCCATGAGATAGGAACAGGATCACTTCCTTCTCTGGCAGGGCCACTGGTCCTGACAACACAGGCTCTCCCCATCCGAAGTCAGTAGTATGAAAAGATAGCCTTGACCAAGTAGTTATCAGAAGTGTGGAAGCTAGAGATGGCCTAGCTCTTGTTACTTCGAAGTAATCAATGGCGGACCTCATGTAGCTATCAGTAACTACCTTTATCGCCTCCTGAACCAGTCCCACCGCAAATGATAGTGGATTCTTCATTAACTCACCTGCCTGGCATATGGAATTTGTCAACACAATTCCATTCCCACAGTACCCTTTTGGTAGCGGTGGATTGAATTTGGGCCGTCCATCAACGGCAAACAAGAGCTTTGCACGTTGGTCAGGCAGGAATTTGAGTGCCGTGGTCCGAGCCCTCCACACAAATGCTGAAAGTGCTTCGAAAGTAGTGCACTTTTCTAGGACTCCATCTTCCATAGCTTTCATCTTGAGCTTCTCGAGCTTTTCAGGGTCAAAACAGAAGGACCTGTAGAGCATTTCATCTTTGTGGAGCTCACTGCTGCTAGAATTATCTTCTAGCTCAGTGAATTCCTGGTGCAGGTGCTCTACCTTTGGAGGGTTCCGGGCTTTCAGTATGCTTCTGTCCAGGAATGGTGGCACATTTAGTGGCAAACCTCTTGCTGTTTCACCCCATGAGTTCACAAATTCCATAGCACCAATCCCATCAAACATGCAATGGTTCATGCACAGCCCAAGAACAAATCCTCCACATTTGAATTTGGTCACCTGTAAAAAAAAAAAATGATCAACTACAATATTTGTGCAGCCATGGAAAGCTCATACATGTGTGGATGCGCTAAAAGATTAAAAACCTGAGCAACAAGAGGAGGCATCTCAAGTATGTTCTTTGCCCCAGGAATGTCATAAACGAGCTTCCTAAGAGTCTCAGGGTCAGGCTTTGTTATGTCTCCAATCTGTTCAATTGAACAGTTTGCTTCAGCCTCAACAAAAACGGCGCCCTCCCCAGTGCAGTCTATGATAAGCTTTCCCTCAGAGCTAATTGTTAGGCGTCCAGCAAGCGGGTAGTAGTGAACAAGAACCTTTTTCAAGGCATCCTTGATCACTTCGCCAGAGTTTTCATTTCCTTTCTCATTTGACTTGAAACAATAAATGGTACGAACGATTACAGCAATGTTTTGATCAAGGTTTGAAAGGAAGTATAGACCCTTCTCTGTCTCCTCTGCAGGCGCAACCAAAGTTGGCTCACCTTGCTTCACACTAAGTTGAAACATGTTGTCATTAGACTTCTCCATCTTCACGGACTGTTCAACCTCAACAACCTGAGCCAACACAAAATCAGGAAAACAAGAAAATATATATACATGTTAAGAAATTTGATAAAACCAACATGTGTGTAAATTTAGAAATCATTGATATAAACAAACCATGTGAGCAAGCTGAAGGAGATGTAGGAGAGTTTTTAAAGTAACTGAAGAGATTAATGCTCCAAACTAAATGAAAGAGATTTCCAAATTTACAATCAGATGGACAAGGCTTTCAAGGTAGTAATGGTCTGATAACAAGCCAATTAGGAGAACAGATATATATATATATGAAAAGTTTGTGGCCCCCAAGTCCAAATATTTTATTTAGCTTGCTCGGGTAAATGAAATTGGCATGAAAGGGACACGTGTGTTAGCATGATTGGGTTGTTGAATGCTAAATGTGTATTGGTAGTTGATATTGAATTGTAAAGAAAGGGAGGCAATTTTTTCAATTTTTTGTTTCTTTTGGGCTTGGTCTACCAGTGTTGTTATTTCTCTTTTTTCACGCTGAGATGGGTGAGGTTAGGCCACTAGTAATGGGACCTAACGTACCAGACAAGAGCGGGTGATTGTTTACGCAAATGTTTGGTGGGGTTGGCATCCCAATTTGCATGCTAGCTTCCTGGTTTTTGTTATCATAATTATTAGGTTACTTGTTCCACAATAACCTGCTCAAGTGAAGACACCTCAAGAGGTTGTGTACAATTTTTTTTTTTTTTTTTTTGGTTTAGACTATGAAAAATTCTGTTAAGCTTCTTAGAAACTGTGTTGTCATATTTCAATTTGGTTATAATTTTCTTTCCACGATATTTGACACTCGTCAATGCTCTTGCGGCTAATCCATCTAATCTGAAATGGCTTATCTGACACTAGTTACTGCTCTTGCTGCTAATCTATCTAATCTGAAATAACGTATAAGCAAATTAGAACCACCAAGAGGGTACAATTATTGTCTCATATGTTTCTTCAAGAGGGTTAAATTGTTGTGTACAATGTATCTTCATTTGTTTCAGGAGAGGAGAAGAGAAGAGTAAACATCCAGGTCGAAGTTGCTTCAAATGTTGTAGAAAAAGATAAAAAATAAGCAAGTTTGCTCTCTTGACAAATAGTTAATTAGTTTAACAAACAAAATATCCTTCTAAGAAAGGTTCCCCGAAATCAAAGTAAGTTGATTTAATTACAATCCATGTGCTCCAACACGTTAATTCAGATAAAAGGAGATTGCAAGTATTGTCAACAATGATCCGGTCAATAACTGCATATTTTAGTTTATGAATACAAAATGATAGAAAGCGGCAGCTATTCTAAGTTTAGTATTTCTTGTTCATCTAACGGTGATTTATTGATGGAAACAGGACGAGACTACGACGTTGATTGCAACATCTCAACGAATTTGGTGTAAAAATTGATTTAAAAATGAGGCTTGATTCTCTGTGATCTTCCTTCAATTTGACTTTCTTTCTGTTCAAGGAACCTGTGAAGCGAAAACGACCAGTAAATTAAATACTTAATTTTTAGCGACGGTTTCACATCAAGTCTCCAAGAGGCTTATAAACTAGAAACTACATATAGGAATGTAAACGGTAGAGAGGGATCAATAGGCATCTCAAATTCTCACGATTATAATACTTTTTCAAGTTTATGTCATTCTGTAAGTATTTTTATGTACAGAAATATTATAGTAGAATTAACTGGTAATTCTAAGTAACATATACAAGGCATCATCTCCAACACCCAATAAAGCTTCAACAATTTCTGAAAAATAATTCATTTAAAGCACAAAATTTTAACAAGATATGAGTACGTTGGATTTCAGCCAAAGATCATGTCGGCCGGACTGCCTCACATGCTTCGTCCATGCGAACGAATAATCCTTTATGAATATCACATCCAATAAGGGCATTTGCGGAAGGGCAGCAGACTAGCGATTTGCCTCACTATAAACACAAGCGTTATCTATCCCTCACTGAGTGCGTGCGGGAACAGCCATCACGAATAATGGGACCATCAGCATGCAAAACCGTTTTGGAATTCATTTATAAGAAGCAGCATAGCCTCAGGCGTCTTCTTCAATTTCCATTTTTGATGGAGATGTGAACCTTTTGCAAGTTGTGCCTTTCCGTGCTTCTAACTTCCCCTGGATTCAAGACCTAATTGCCTGATGACTCCTGCGATATGCACCCTGCTCCTGGTAATCCTGGATTTCGAAGTGTACGGCAGTGTACTTTCCGAACATTTAACTTTTAGTGCAAAATCTACTTGACGAAAATAATTTCTGGGAGGAATAATACAAATTTTAAATAAACAACATGCAGCTGCACGACAATAGTCACATTTTAGCTCAGCGCACAGCCTAATTAACGTCCGATAAAATATAACAAAATGATTTATGAATATACAAAATATAACTGTTTTCACTTTTCAGTTTTCTGGCTATATGAATATATAACAAAAAACGAGGTAATTTCCAATAGCTATCACATAACTGAATCACTTCAAGGCCTGTCAAACACTTTCCAATTGACTTACAGATGGTAGGGTGGAACGTAACTGAAATGATCCCACTCCACTCCTTACAAGTACTTCACACATCCATTGACGTACTGATGTCTTTCTCATACTTTTGCTTGTAGAATATAGGTAATCCTATCACAGGTACTCTAAGCAATCAAAGAGTAGCAAAACTGCATCAAAAGTCAAGCCTGACCACACTTGCTTAGACAAGCTAGTCCTTCTTCCATATAATCTTCTCTGCTAATCCAAAACTCAGGTGCATCCTGAATGAGTTAACAACATATTCACTTCTTAGATGATCCAACTATTGGAGACAATGTTTAAATCTAGTTCACAAAATCATCACAACCAAGCCTTGCAACTTGTGTGTTTGTACGTGTGTGGAGGGGGTGGGTGGGTGATGGAGTGAGATATATACCTTCATAATCCCTGCAAGAACTGCCCCTCCAAGATAGACCATATGCTTTCTTCTGGGTGGATCCTCAATTCGCAGTCGCAACTTCTGTTCACAAGGTATAGATCATGAGAAGACAATTTAAAGATTCTGTTCTTTTGACAATTGCAATGATTCTCAGTCAAAGATTTTCCAATCATTGCCTGCTCTTTCTGCTGCAATGCTAAATATTTTACCATCACATTTCCAACTTGATAAACAATTATGAAGGTCCTGGACCAAGTAGATATTTTCAAACTTAAAAAAGTGAAAACTATAGCCATCAACTTTTCAAAACGGAGCATTTTATAAAATTCAATGACGAAAATGACAAAGGGAACTAAACTATCAAAAATCTAAAAATTTTCACTACTGACTATGATACTTTAACAGAAAATCATAACTGCAATATATATAAATCTTAACTTTGATGCCCAATCAGATGATATCTTTTTAGTCTATGGTTGTAGATTTCATTAGGCAACTGAATATAAATTTCTGTACAACCAGATGCTAATTAAATTTAGGAGACTCCACTTCTTTTTCCTTTTAGATTCTGTCTATTTAGTTAAGTGATTTATAATACTCAAATTTATCCATATGAAATAAAATTCATCACTATATTTACATGAAAAAAAAAACTATTAATTTGGTATTTGTTTCTGTGTCTAACTTATATACATGCAGAACTCAGATCTCACCTTTAACCCATCTTTATTTCCCTTTAGAACCACTTCAAGATACCGATCCAGGATTTCTTTCTCTAGGCTGAAGCAAAAACAAATGAAGTTCATCAACAACTACAAATGAAATGAGCAGCCATGCTAAAAGATGAGCCCTCAAGAAATAGGGCACTTTTAGTTCAGTAATGATTAAGGATGAAGCTCTTGATATCCAATTTTACAACAACTTTCACCAAATCCAAGTAACATAATACAACTTGAAGAAAGCACAGTAAAAGTAGCTGGATTAATGTTGTACACAACTAGAATCAAACAATCTCTCTTAGCAATCATCTCCAGCCTACTTGCTGACAGGGCTTATCTAAACTGGCATGGACCTATTAATGTAAATGTTTTGAGATAATGCAAATTAAAATTTCAAGCATATTTATCCCGAGTTCTGAAACAGGAGTCTTGAAATTAAATCCAGTCACTCTATGATGTCAAATAAAATAGAAATAGGAACACCAAACCCAAATGAATCTAGCCAAACTACTTTAAAAAAGAAAGAAAATTCAAGATTTAGTGCAATGCAAAAAAGAGTTCAACTTAGTACCGACTAGGTAGTCCAGGATACATGGTGCTCCCTCCGCTTAAAACTATATGCTGGTATAGCTGCAAAGATAAAATCAAACCATTTGATTAATCACAACAATTTCTAAGATCTGTAGCCAAAGAATAATTTAATTGCAGCTGTTAAGTAATCTACTTGATCCAAAAGCCCAAGTTGATAGGTTACAGCTCAAACAGTAGCGTTTGGGCTATTATACACCTCCTCAGGTGCCTCATGTGGATCTAAAGCTTAAAGAAAAAGGTGAACCACAACCATTATTGGTATACTTCCAAATCATACAAAAAAGAGAAAATTTGATATAAAGATACAGATATTGTAGCAAACTTGCAGCATTATTTTCAGAAAGAACAAATAATATAAATCCTTATCATAATCCATATTTCAAGATACAGTAAAAGTCCATATTTCCTAGCAATAGATTTTTAAAAAAATCATATTACCATCATGCGGTTATCAATATCCATTTCCTGGATGCAGCGGAAAACCATATCAGCCATTCCATCACCTTCAACATCAATAAGTTCCTGAAAGGAGAAAGTATTCTTATAATTCATTAGCTTCAACTCTTTAATATATTTTTGTCATTTCATGGCTTCATAGTCTCAGATGCTGGAGTACAAAAACACACAATTAAAAGTGCCACTTTTACAATGACAGGGTATGAGTCATTAACCGCTCTTCTAGAAGCTTTTAACAGCCAAAGACATTAAATCAGACTCTTCATTACCATGTAAAAACTATTTGTGCAACCATTTTCGTCTTATTGAAATCCATACACAAGGCTAAATGTAAATCAAAAGATAAAATTGGTTCTGTACTTCCACAAAAAAATTGTACATCTCATAAAATGATGTGGGAGCAAGCATTTCAGTTAAACTATCAACATAAAGCACCAAAGGTCTCTGCAAAAGGTTGTGGCATATTCAGGTGATCCCAAGCAATATAGCATGGAAAATTTTAACAAATACAACACAATAATAAATAGAAGTAAAGGCTTACTGGAGTAAATAGCGCCTCAGGTGCCTGAAACCTTTCAGTTCCTACTTTAATGGTCCTTCCATCAGGCAGCTGTTTAAAATAAAATCGGTCAATACATTGTGCACGAAAGAGAGAAAAAATAAAAAAATAAAAAAGGAAGAAAGAAAGAAAGATCTAATGAAGTCAAGAAAGAAAAACTCTTATGATACTAAACAAAATCCAGAAGTGACTTTTTTTGTTTATTTGTTTATTTATTTTGGTGGGGGTTGGCTGGTGGAGGTGGGGAGAAGTTGCTGGAGACAAAAGTATAAAAATATGAGGCCAGTTTCACATTCAGCATGACCAACACGAAAAGAATTGAATAAGTGGGTAAAGAGAAAAATCAAGGAAAGGAAGAATTATGCTTCTATACTCTCCAATTGAGATTCTTAAATGAGATCAAATTTGACAGTATAACAAACTGAACCTTTATTTTAAAATCATATAATAATATTTATAGTAAAAAAACAAAAGAATCAACTTACAGTATAATTCTTAACCAGGATGGTGGTTTCAAGTCCCAATTGATATTCTCTTTTGTAATCATAACTGCAGGAAAATAATTTTCGTATTAAATCATAATGCAACAAGTTCCAAAAAATGACTCCATCGAATGAAATTGTTCATTCACCTTATATAGCAGAGTTTCTCTTTGATTTGCCTAACAGTTTCAAAATCAGCCGTCTTATTCATTGCATACCTACAGGAAATAACTTTAAACTTCAACACTGAAGTATTGTAAATTACATTGATCTAGCTAACATTATTTGACAAAGAATTCACCCTCACCCTCTTCGTGAGAGTAAATCAACAAGATAGGATGTTATATGCCGACCAGCTACGTTCATTCGCTTAGTAAGATGAGGGAATGAATAACCATCAACAACCGGAACCTGCGGAGAAATGTTGAATCAATTATGGTTCAGAATTGATATACCCAGACACTCTGGATAAACAAAACACTTCCAACACAGCAAGAGAAAGAATATCTAGCAATATTCAAATATGAATTCTCTAATATTTGAAACAAAAAGGCCAGCTCAAAATAGCTAAGGATTTTTACTTGTTCATTTGATTACGAATCTAGAATTAACTTTTCCTAGGAAATAATCTATCTTCAGAATTGAGGTTGACTTTATTCTTCTAAAGTTAAAATTCCCGTTTAGGTAGGTTTTTTTTTTTTTTTTTTTTATTAAAAAAATTAGATATTTTATTTANAGGTTGACTTTATTCTTCTAAAGTTAAAATTCCCGTTTAGGTAGGTTTTTTTTTTTTTTTTTTTTCTTAAAAAAAGTAGATATTTTATTTCCCAGTTTAAACAAGTCTACTCCACTATATAAGAAGTAGACTTTGATGATTATTAAATATTAATATTTGTTTCTACTCCCAGTCAAATTGTCTCTTCCCTAATTCATCTGATTTTCTCCCATTTCTTTCTCTGTCCTTCTCTCTATTCGTTTATCTATATCAAGAAAGTCGTTCCTGAATTTTTTCATAAAAGTTTGAGATTGCAATGTGGAAAATCATAGTATATATGACATCATAAAAAGTGGAAGTTGAGTGATGGCCTTAAGGGGAAGGCGGGAAGCAGATTTTTTTTACTAGATTCATCAATGAAATTTGAAAATGAAAATGTGTATTTCTCATAAAATCTCAAAAGATTTCCAATGCTAAAGAAAAAACAATTATCTCACTTCAATCGCTCCATGATGCAATGTGATCATTTTTCATTTTCAAGCAACATGCAAGTTATCAGCCAGAGGCATTAAGATAAAAAAATGAAACCACAAAGCAACAATAGGTTGCAAAATTCTGGTAAAATAACATAAAATTCATTCTTGAGAAACTTACCACATGAGTAACACCGTCACCAGAGTCAATAACAAGTCCAGTAAGCAAACCTGAGGCAATTAAAGGTAAAGATGTAGAAAACATGCAAAAGGAGAATGGGGTTTAAAACAGAAGAGCAGTGACATATAGAGTTAGTTTCAAGAAAATAGTAAATCCTGAAAGCTAACTTTAAGGGGTTGAGTATTCGTGCCTACAGTTTCCATTGTCTTAAAAAATTTCAGTAGAACAAACTATTCCTTCCATTAATAACATGTACATATACATAAATCTAATTTGTTTCCAAAATCAATAAAGGGAAAATAAACCTTCAAACATCTCCATAAGCACCTTGAGCGTACAAAGTTAAAACAGCTTGGATTTGAATGAAGACACCAGCAAAGTTGTATTTCTCAAACATTGTTTCCACCTGCTTGTTAAGCAACCCAAAATCATGAGATACTAATTTTGTAACATTATATACTAATTATCAGAAAATTACGTGAAGAATTGGATACAAACCATTTTCTCACGATTTTTTGAGGGATTAAGAGGTGGGTCTGTGAGCAAAATTTTACATTCCGTCGGGTCAATCTGTTGATAGAGAATGTAGAGGAGTTAGCAACAATCTAGTAAATCTATGTTAAAGACAACAAAGAAAAAAGGAGTTAGGATGTATACTATAATTATCCACAACCATCAGAAGCAGCATAGAGCTTACTTTTAACTCACTGAAAAATGCATGGTCCCACACGTGACCCATATCATCCCAACTTTGCACTATACCATTGTTAACAGGATAGGATATATCGAGTTGATGCCGCAAATCTGCACACGCTGCTCCAACGATGATATCCTAAATAATTTTTTTAAGAAGATAAAAGAAAAAAATAAAAGATAGAAAAAGTCAATATTATTAATACTATTAATAATGCCTAAATATTAGCTCAGTAAAATGTCAATAACATATATAAACTATTTATATAACTAATAACATGATTACATATTACTAAATTTGAGCAAATATTTACGCGCTTATCTACTAAAGATGATTACATTTCACAATAGAAAGTGTATTTTCACCTTGATCTCTTGTTCCATGAGCGATTCTTCATACCGTAGCATTGGCCTTCCCACCACGCAAGGAAATACAGAGGTTGGAAAATTCTCTCCCGCAAATCCACACTTGACATACTGCAATAAACAATATAATTCCACCTTAAAAAATGACAAAACCGCAACAAATGGAAACACTAACAAAAAAAGGGATTAGTAAATCCTTCCCCTTCTTCCCTTCTCATTATTTCTTTCCAACCAAAGAAAGGAAAGATTCTTCCCACTATTCTATTTCTTTCCTCCCTCCTTCCTTCCCACCTATTCACCTCCTTCATCACCAGACGAAATTCTAATCGGACACATATATATTTAACAACTTCAGTGGATTCAATCATCAGCAGTTGCAGTTTAGCAGACAAAATTACTAACAAAAGCTAACAATGTATGCAACTTTGTTATCAGAAAACATAATAGAATCTAATATTTCAGCAGATCTAAACAGTAACAATCACAATGGATCGAATTATAAACGTTAGAGCATCTGATTATACACTTCAATAATTAATTTCATCAAAATGCTCTGATCATTGGTCGGAGTATATTAGTAAGAATATGAGATAAGAAAGCAAAGAAGTTACCCCAGTGCCATTGTCGCACACTACGACGTTTTTGCTGTCCATAATACGATTTTACTATCGATCTATCGGAGTGGCACGCTACTGGGAGCTGCTTTCTTCATCCAACCGCTTTTCTTCAACTGGCGGTGCGTCTAATTGCAGTAAAGAATTCGTTGTAATAGGCTAAGTCAATACCACGTTAGTTGGGGGTTTAATTTAAAAATCATGACCAAGTTGAGGGGTCCTTGAAATTCCTAGTAGATCCAATAAATTTTTTTTTTCCAAATACAACCTTTAATATCAAAACATAAATTACTAGGTCTACTAAAATAAATATATTTATAAAACGTGCGTCATAATTTTATATAATGTGATATTATATAAATGATAAGATAAATTTATATATATTTATTATTTTAATTTTTATATAATTATTTTATCATTCGTATAATATCACATTAATTAAAATATAAAATTAAGATTCAAATTTTTTATTGTAACATTACTTAAATAAATATTTCTTCGTTCATGAGTTACAACTCATGCACTCGTCGTGATAGCTTTGTCTTTTTATTTATGCTGTTAACCAGCTAACATGTTGAAAATATTTGAGTTGAAGCCGACAAGATAAATTTTTATTTGCTCAATTTAATATAGAAAATATTAAGTACTGCCTACGAATAACCTAAATAATTAACATAATCAAAATTGATAATCACATCACATAAAAAAATAATATTTAATATGGTTTGATATTAATTGTCTACATTCATATATGAAAAGATAAATTTATTAGAATATAAATATACAAAAAATATAAAAGATCACACAACATACTGATATTTTATCTAATATCTAATGTTAGAAATCCAATGCCGATGTTGGAGAGCTTTCCAATACCCAATATTAGAGATACCCAAGAGTATAGATCTGATCAATACCTAATATTAGAGATCCGATACCAATATTTGAGAGTACTGAAATTATTCCCGTTTTATTTGTTCATTTCTGGTATTATATTTATAATAGTAGTAAAATTCTTACTTATTAAACAATTTTATTTTTTATTTTTTATATTTTTTCTACGTAGAATTCAACTTAAATTAAAAAATGAGTCACAATCCGAGTGCAAGACTCATTAATGAGTTAGATCTTAAGAGTGCCTTCTATCGATGCATCTAGTAATAATTTGATTAAATAATAAAATAAAAGAAAAATTAAAGTTTCGTTAAATTTAAAAACAATCGTTCTGGGTTATTAAACACAGCCATTGAATATATATATATATATATATATATTTTTTTTCTTTTTTTCTTTAAAAGGCATTTTGGCCTTCTCACCCCAATATGGGTTTTTACTTCTGGGTTGGGCTTGAGCCTCGGCCTGCTTTTGTTCCTAGGCCAACCCTTCGCATTTTACTGCAACACATACTCGCTATATAACGAGCCGGTAGCCACTGGCTTAGGGTTTCTTCTTGAGGACATTGAGCTGTGAAGAAGCTGTAGCTTTGAAAACCCTTCTGCTCAAAATGGTGGACAACACCTCTCTCCTTACCTCTTACTTACTGTCTACAGTTTCTCTATTTTCCTTCAACATTATGTTGACTAACTATTTCACATCTTTATTGTTAACACTTAGGCTCCAAAAAGAGGAGGAAAAGCTCCACTCGCTGCAGCGAAGAAGAAACCGGTATTGATCTTATCATTTATCGCACGATGTTTTTGTTCTCTTTGTGTTTGGTTTTGACGGTGTCGTTTTTTGTGTTACAGGAAAAGGCGGCTAACCCGTTGTTTGAGAAGCGACCGAAGCAGTTTGGAATCGGAGGTGCATTGCCACCTAAAAAGGATCTGACTCGATTCGTGAGGTGGCCAAAGCAGGTTCAGATTCAGAGGAAGAAGAGGATTCTTAACCTCAGGCTTAAGGTCCCACCTGCTTTGAACCAGTTCACTAAGACCCTCGACAAGAACCTCGGTATGCACGCATCAAACTCAAACAAGTATTGTGCTATAAATGATGATGGTGGAATGATGGCTTTGCTTGTTGAATTGTATATAAATTATTCCAAGGACGTTTGAACTCGCCTGAAATGGTTCTTTGTGAGATTCGATTCTGTGTATATAAGCATCCTTGCTATTAATGTCTTTATTGCAATAAAGTTCTGATGCATGGCTCTCTGTTTCTGTTCTTAATATTCCAAAAACATGTGAGATAATGCTTTTGATGCAACATGCGCATTGTCATGATTGGTTAACATGTAAAAGTATATGATATTTAGGTGCTCTTTCTCTTGTGGATTAATTTAATTGATTTTTTTGAGAAAATTTGTTATTAATATACGGATTTAATGTTGCACCTATTATCATTTTTGTTGGTGATTAAGCGTGAATGTCATATTTATCTGAATATGAAATAGTTATATGAGCCAAAATGTTTTATTGTTGTTGATGGAATAATAATTTTCAATCATTTCTCTTTTGTGAATCTTTTCCTGCAGCATCGAACCTGTTCAAGATGCTTCTAAAGTACAGGCCTGAGGATAGAGCAGCAAAGAAGGAGCGGCTCTTGAAAAAGGCTCAGGCAGAAGCTGAAGGGAAAACTACCGAGGCGAAGAAGCCTATTATTGTGAAATATGGTCTGAACCATGTCACCTATCTCATTGAGCAGGTAATCTTTCATTTTTGTCTAATTTTGACAATGGCACTTCTAATGTTACTTTTCTGTTGAACTTCTGATCCATATTCACTGATTTCCAATTACAATTTCACCGCAGAACAAGGCTCAGTTGGTGGTTATTGCTCATGATGTGGACCCAATAGAGTTGGTTGTTTGGCTACCAGCATTGTGCAGGAAGATGGAGATTCCTTACTGCATTGTGAAGGGAAAGGCACGCTTGGGATCGGTAATTATCCTATTTAACTTTTATCTTCAAAACTTTTCAAAGAAAAATATATATGGATAGAGAACTAAATTGTTGTGCCTTTTGAATAGATTGTCCATAAGAAAACTGCTTCAGTTTTGTGCTTGACAACAGTCAAGAATGAAGATAAGTTGGAGTTCAGCAGAATCTTAGAGGCTATTAAGGTGATAAAAAGTTAAATTTTTGTTAAGTTGTATAACTTTTAGAGTTTTTGGATAATTTGATTTCAATTTATTCATTTTGTCTCAGGCCAATTTCAATGACAAGTACGATGAGTACAGGAAAAAGTGGGGTGGTGGGATTATGGGTTCCAAATCACAAGCCAAGACAAAGGCTAGGGAAAAGGTCCTTGCCAAGGAAGCTGCCCAGAGAATGTCTTAAAGAGCTATCGTTGTGCGATTTCTTTGTTTAGGATATTATGACTATCTGAGGCCATTAACCTCTGAAAGTTTTGGTAATTCTAAGTTTTCTGTTTGATTGCTGAGCTTTTATTTTCTTTAGTAGCAGATTAAATTCAATTGAGAGGTATTCTTGGGCAATCTGAATGAAAATATACCTTCATGTTACGGTTGTTAGGTTTAGACTCGACGCAATCAGTTCTATGTTTGGTATTGTTAGAAGTTTTTTAGCACTGTTCAATATCTTATAACAGCTGTCCCCTCTCCAAATATAGCCTATTATATGTTATTGATAGCCTATGAAACAGCTAATTTCATTGTTTGTAACATCATACAAGCACAGAATGTTAGACCACACCTTCTCACTGAACTGCATCTACGCTGTAAAAGATATTGAAAAAGTTGAATGCTAATTGTGGCTTTTGGCAGGTGAGAAGTTAAATTGACTTTTGGCAGGTGTTTTTGCTGTCTTGTGCATTCTTGAACTTATGAAAGCCGATTGAGATTTCATGAATTTTTTTGCCGGGATTTTTTAAATTTATGTAGGTGAATGGGTACCATTACTTAACAGGGTAGTTTTGGGTGTTCTGTTCACTGCTTGAATTTTGGCCGGTATGTGACTGTTACTACCAGCATCAATTGATCCCACTTCAAATGAAAGTGGATTGAATTTTAGACATCTAAAGTTTGGCAGACAATGTTTTTGAATTGATTAGTTTTTGGATAAATGATAAATGATCACTTGTATTACTTGGCTATAAAAAAGACAGTAAAATATTCTTGAAACCTTTGAACCTTCTTTGATATTCTCTCTGCATTAAAAGTGGTATAACCTGGGAACTTAAGCCAGCCTCAGCCAACAATTCTCTAGGAGCCTAAAATATTGGATGGCGCGAAATCCTGTTTTATATTAAAAATTAAATTAAAATATATATATATTTGAGGAAGCATTTCAAATTCTCAAAGTAACGCAGCACTCAATTAGAATTCGAAAAGAGCAGCTGCCTCAACTGCAGAAAACATATAGGACGATCGTAATGGCTGGTTTGGCTTCTTTTTGTGGTACTCGAAACAATTTATTTGACATCATTATTGGCTATTGGCTACAATATCCAGCAACTGTGTTGCCTATACTTCAATCAACTTTTTCGTTTACGATTTGCTGTTCGCTTTTTGTCTTTTCATAATTTTATAGCTGCTTTAATCCTTCAAAACTAATTAAATATTTTAATATGTAAGTGCCAATTATATCACCGAATGGGTCATGTAATTAATTTTATACGGCCAAATTTAATTATACATAAAAAACAGAATACAAAATAAATTGCCAACGAGATGCTATTGACTTTTGGGTTTAGTATTTCTTATTTCAACTTAATTTTTCGTATAACAATTCCCATTAAATAATATCTTCTTCATTCATATATCCCACCCCAACCAACCTTTCACATTTAAATATAAGAAAAATATTTTATATTTACTACTAAATACAAAATAATAATAAACAAAAAAAAAGTCTCTTTGGTATTGCAATTTTCGTAATCCAAACAAAAATATAAAAATAAGCTCTCTTAAAAAAAAAAAAAAAAATTCACTCACTCTCTCTATCTCTCTCAAACTCTGCAATTCATCAAACCCTAGCAATCTCTCTCTCTCTCTCTCTCTCTCTCTCTCTGCTTTGTCTCGCTTGCTTGCTCGCTCTAATATCGGTCTCAATTTTGTGAGAGTTTCGGTGATGGCTGACGGAAAGCTCGATCTGCCGGACGATCTCCTTTCCTCTAAGACGCTCGATCAACACCGCTCTGTCAAAGGTGCTATTCTTTTATTCTTTTAATCTCAATTTCTCTTTGGCTAATCTCATTGCTATTGAAAATTAACATTCTACTTACATCTGATCGATCTGTTCAATTTAACTGTCTGCGTATTATCATTTAGCGGTTTAGATATCTTTTATTTGTCTTCACCTTTTTTCCCCCTAAATTACTTAGATTATCGGGTTTGAAGTTCATGATTTCCATATTTGAATCAGTTGTGTTCCTTTTAAGGTGTTGAAGACCTTTATTTAGGTCGTCAAACGATTTGCTGGAATATTTAGATTTTTTGTACTGTTTATATATTTACTTTGGCCTCGAAATGAAATCATCAAACAGTATTTAAATAGGATTCACTGCTGGAGTTTCATACTTTTTTTTCTTTCACGTTTTAATCGTATTATTTTTCTGCTCTTGGGTAGATATCTTCATAGTGTCTTTAATTAACTCGTTAACATTGTAGTTTAGGAGGCCTTTATGACTGAAGCAAATAAAAGAAATTTGGTAATTATCTTATTTAAGGGTTGAATTTTATTTTGTAGTTATTTGGAAGATTTAGCTTAAATTTTCCTGTGTACTGATGTTGCTTTATCAGATATAGTTTCTTTGTTTTATTTTGTATTATTGATAAATTCTTTGTTAAAAATTGTTTGTTTTTTGCCCTATGCCTTTTGTATGTATATGTGTGTTAATAAGGAACTGCGAAAGTTGCACTAATGATTTTTGTGCTTTGATAGATGAAGCTTGGGGAGGATCTAATGAGGAGAAGTCACTTATGGGGTTACTTGATGAGTTGAAAGGTAGTTATTCTTCCTTTTGAAATTATTTTTAATTTTAGAAATACTTGTTTTTTTTTTTGCATTTATGTGTGTTCGTATTCACATTTGTCTTCTCTTTTGTTATCTCTTTTGCATACATGGTTCTCGTAGTTTGTTGTTGTTATTTGTGGTTGTAATTGCAGATCAAGCGACTTCAGACAGCAGCATTCCGCTGTCTCCACAGTGGCTCTATGCTAAACCAGTTGATCCTAAGACATCAACTACTGGAGCATTTGGGGTAAGAAACTTTTTAGTAATTTTACGTGGGATATATCTGCCTGCGCGTTGGGGATTTTTATTTATTTAAAGGGTGGAAGGACAAGTTTCTAATTTCAATACTGATACATGTGGTTTTCTTCCAAAAAAAGAAGACATATTAATTATGTGATGGCGCTACATACTGTATTTTCTGTATTACTTCTTTACTATTCTTGTCATATGATTACCTTCAGATCTATAGCATTTAATTTCGTTGAATTTGACTGTTACTGAATGGTACAAAACAAATGAAGTTTTTTCTTGGTTTAAAAGATATTGATCAATTTTGGAGAATATGAACCATGATTATCTATGATAGTACTCCTGATTTATTTCTTAATTGTTGCTCTACTTCAAAATTTTATATTTTCTATTAATGCTGTTTATCAACCTTTTCTGGGTGCTTTCTACCTAACTAAAATATATTGTACTGTTGTGCATTTCATTCTCAATATCATATCTATCAATATTCTGGAATTATTACATGATTAGGTATGTTTTAAGATTAGATTTGTCATTTCAAGCTGGCAAACCTATTCTTTGTGCCATGGTTAAGCGATTTGTGCTTAATTGCTGGCCTCTGCATGTGTCCATGTGTTTTTGACCCTTCCATCTAACAGTGATGAGTTGAGCCATGTTCCCGAATTAAAGCCTCAGATGAATTCAAGTTATGGAAATTCCTGCTAATTTTCTTGGTGTATCTGTTTGTGGTTAATAAAGATCATTCCGACCTCTGTGAAGACTTAAGACTAATATGTTTATTGAGAATAATGCAATCTTTTTGCTCTAAATTAGTTCTGATTAATTAGTTATAAGAAACTGTGACAAGAATTATCTGAGATTATATCTCATTGTTATTTAGGTTATTAATGTATGTTTGTTATGAGGATGATGTTTTGATGAATGGAATGAAATTTTTTTTCCAGCGTTTTTGTTGTTGTTTAACCTAATATATCCTTTGTGTACCCCAAAAATGGCAGGAAATGCGTGCTCCAATTTCTTTGCCTCAGGGAAACACCAGTGATACTACTCCAAAAGACAGTTGGCGTCTAGATGGATCTCAGGATAAGAAAGACTGGAGGAAGACTGTACCTGATATCGAAAGCAGTCGCCGCTGGCGTGAAGAGGAGAGAGAAACGGGCTTACTCGGTCGCAGAGATCGCAAAAAAGAAGATCGCCGTGCAGATGTCATTTCTAGGGAAATTTCTGAAAATAGAACCTTGTCTTCTGCAGATCGTTGGCATGATCCTAGTAACCGTAGTCTTGGGCATGAATCGCGGAGAGACAGCAAGTGGTCTTCAAGGTGGGGTCCTGAAGATAAAGAGAAGGATTCTCGAACTGAAAAAAGGGCAGATGCTGAGAAGGAAGATGCTCAGATTGACAGACAATCTTTTGTCAGTGGCAATCGCACAGCTTCTGAGCGTGACAATGATTCTCGTGATAAGTGGAGGCCACGCCATCGGATGGAAGTTCATGGAGGTGGGCCAGCTGCATATCGCTCTGCACCAGGATTTGGTTCGGAGAGGGGACGGTTGGAAAGGTCAAATGTGCGATTTGCCCCTGGGCGTGGAAGGTCTACTCTTAATGGAAGCCTTCAAATAGGCAGAACCCCCTCTGTACCTGTTATTGGCTCTGTTCCTGTAGATAAATTATCTGCCTCCTCAGCTGTATATTGCTACCCTAGGGGGAAGCTTCTTGACATTTATCGTAAACAAAAGACTCTTCCAAGTTTTGATTCCGTACCTGATGGGATGGACTATGTAACACCAATAGCACAAGTATCTGCCATTGAGCCCTTGGCTTTTGTCCCACCTGGTGCAGAGGAAGAGGTATGTGGATTATAACTGTTGTTGTTATTATTATTACTAAATTCTTTCTCATTATTATAGCTGCTTCAAATTGGTTTTTGCATACTTGCAGGCTGTTCTTGCAGATCTATGGAAAGGAAAAATTAGAAGTAGTGAAGTGTTACAAAACTCTTTTAGGGACAAAAATGTTGCAGCAAATACTACAGGTAATCAGAGTTACATTCCCATTGGCTGTCCCACTAATAAACTGTTTCATTTCTCTTATCGAGATTTATTGTTTATACAGGCTGTGGTGACATGTCTTTCAATGAGGGGAAACAGAGCTCTTCAGTATTTACTGAAGAAACTGTTGAATCTCCTGAAAAGACTGCTGTAAATAATTATTGTCAAGGTAATGTTGGTGAGACATTGGAGACATCTGATCCCCAGGCAGTTATTGCCAAGGGTAAAGAAATATTGGTTTAAATCTAGCTATTGCTATTTAATTGAGTTCGGAAACATGATTCCTTCATTTATATATAATGAACTTTTCTTTCCTTTCATTTCAGAAAGAGATGCTTCTAAAGAAGGTAAAGGTAAATGTTCGACGGGAACGACTGATGTGGTTAAACATGATGGCTTAATGTCTTCAGTTTTGAAGGGACATGATATATGCACTGCAGGACAGATTACTGGCCCTACGAACAGTGTTGATGATATGAAATTTTTTGAAAACCAGCAAGTGGAAGATTTAATTCTCTCAAAACACCCTAAAATGGAAAATGTTGAGTCAGCTGCTTCTTTTGAAGATGGTAGCCAGCTTCCTGATGATTCAAGTTCTCTGTTTGATTTTAGATCTCTGCAGCATACTACAAACAGTGATCAGCTTCATCAAAAGAGCAATGATGAGGTACATTCATCTGATATTGTTTTGCCACCAGAGGATTTAAGCTTATTCTATCTAGATCCTCAAGGAGTTATTCAGGGACCATATATGGGGATCGACATAATTACATGGTTTGAGCAGGGCTATTTTGGAACTGATTTACCTGTTCGATTGTCTGATATGCCTGCTGGATCACCTTTTCAAGAACTTGGTGAACTCATGCCACATCTAAAAATTAAATCTGGGTCTTCCACCAGTAGTAATCTGGTGACCACATCACAGCTATCTGATGCTGTTGGACACAGCTTGGAAGAGAGTGTAGGCTCTCCTACTTCTGGCCCAGACTGTAAGGGGTCTGTTGTTGCAAATGATCGTTCAACTGGTTTTGAGGCTACTTCAACTATTAATTTTCAGTCAAGAGTTCCTAATCATGGTCATCTTCATGAGCTTCAGAGCTTCCAAAACTCTGTTGGTCGAGATGAAGGTATGTCCATGGCTTGATTTTGTAATTAACTTTTATCTTGTATTTGTTTATGATACCACTTCAATTACTTTTTTTTTTTGGTTATAGAAATTGTCTTTCCTGGGAGGCCTGGAAGCAGCAATGCTAACCATTTAAGGAGATCTGCTGGTGATACTCATAGTTCGTTTTCCAGTCCTGCTAGCCACCATTCCCTCGTAAATGAATTTTCTGAAGCTAGCATGGCTAGACTTCAGGATGATGATAAGTTGCATCCTTTTGGTCTGTTGATGTCTGAGCTTAGAGACAGTTCTCATTTGAGGCGCACTCAGTCATCCAATATGGCTTCAAACATGGGTGATCAGGGTCAGTTCATGGATTCTTTACTTGAAAGAGATGCCACATTTATCAACCAGAGCTCTTTGGGTATAATGGGTGATCAACCCACTCTTGGGGAGATGTGGTCTGATGATTATAGAAGAAACACACTTTCTAAACCTAATACTTATCAAGGTTCTATAGATGCTCACCAATTATTTCTTAGGGAGCAAGAATTGAATGGTTTTAACATGGGGGAGCACCTAATTTCACAAAAGTTGCAAAAGGAACAACTGCAACCACAAAATCATTCCTCTCTTCAATCTTTTTCACATACAACTGGATTGGGGATGGAGCAAATTCCTGGTTTGGCTTTTTCTCAGGGGAAGAATCCAATTCTGCAACAGTCAATTCATCATCCGGTAACAGATGTGGAGCAACTTTTAGAACTTCAGTTTCAACAGCAGCAGCATCTTGAACTACAACAACAGCGACATCTTGAGCTGCAACAGCAGCGGCAGCTTGAGCTACAACAGCAGCGGCAGCTTGAGCTACAACAGCAGCGTCAGCTTGAGCTCCAACAGCAGCGGCTACAACACCAGAGGCAGCTTGAGCTTCAACACCAGCGGCAGCTTGAACTTCAACACCAGCGGCAGCTTGAGCTTCAACACCAACGGCAGCTTGAGATTCAACAACAACGGCAGCTTGAACTTCAACAACAGCAGCGATTGCTGCAGCAACAGCAGAAGCAGCAGCAGGTTCGGCTTAGCCAAATGAAATTGATGCAGCAGCAGCAACAGGAACAACAACAACAGTTGCTTCTCGAACAATTATTGCAGCATCAGTTGCCTGATCCGGGTTATGGGCAGTTGAGGGTAGATCCCATGAGAGACAACCTACTCGATCAGGTCCAGATGAGGATGAATCTTCTGCATGAACTCCAGCAGAATTCTCACACAAGGCACCTTGATCCATCACTGGAGCAGATCATCCAAGCAAAGATTGGTCAGAGTGCACGCCAGGGACAGCAAGCTGATTTGTTGGAATTTATATCACAGGCAAAGCATGGAAATATGCTTTCTTCAGAACAGCAGCTTCATTTTCAGCAGGAACAGATGCGTGCACTGCAGTTATCTATGATATTAAGGCAGCAGTCAGGGTCGGATGGGGAAGGACGTATAACTGGGCCATGGTCAGTTGATGAGGCTGGACAGTTTACCAGGGATTCATCTGGTCATCACCAGGCTCATTCCGCAGGCTTTGGTGCTTCAGATTTATACCATCAACAGCAGAGGCTTTCCTCACATGAGGAGAAATTCAACCATCTTAACTGGAATCATGCTTTACAGGAGCGACATCAGCGAGGGTCATATGAGCCTAGCTCTCTGGCAATGGATAGGTCAATGTCCCTTCCTCCTGCTGTTTCCACTGAAATGTTGGACAATATAAATGCTTGTGCCCAAGGTGTAGATTTTCCGGATCGACATCTCTATATTCACCTGACTGGTCAGCTTGGTTCTTCTGGTATCCCTACTCACTCCCAACAAGTCTCTGATGAGTTCTATGCTTCTCCTCCAGATATGTCTGAGAGTCACTCTGGCAATAATGTGCCGCTAGAAAATAGCTGGATTGAGAAACAGATGCAACAATTGAATCTTACATCTGAACGGCAAAGAACAGGGCCAGAAGTTAACATGAAATCTGTGGAATCAAGTATGTGGACATCCATTGGAGCTGATGAGGATAAATCAAAGCAAGCTCTAATGGACCTTCTCCACCATAACTTGGGTCTTGAAGCTGTGCAGTCATCAGAAGTTGATCACCAACAAAGTATATCATCTCCTAAAACTCGGGAAACCTTTTGGCCAGTTTCAGAGAAACACTCTTCAAATCCTCCTTTTAATCTTCTCACAAATCATGAGGTCAATGCAAACAGCACTTTTATTGAAGGTCCTCAAAATTCCAATTCAAGTGCACAATTTAAGCATTCAGGAAACAATGAAAGATTGAACCTAAGATCTAATTCTGGAGCAGCAATAGAACAGTCATTTTTGTTGGGCATCATAGAAAATTCTGGATCCATTGGGAAATCAGCTTTGGATAAGGAGTTGCTAGAGCTGGAAGGACTGAAAGGGAAGAGTCATGGGTCCAAAGGCATTAGTAGGTCAGTTTCAGAGATCAAGGACAACTTGGCGGAACAAGCAGAAAACTCTGTGGATCGTGGAGAGCTACCAATTAATACCCATGGTAGGCACGGCTCGCAAGGTACTGCTGATAATTTGTCAAAATTTCTTCTCTTGTAGATTTTTATTTTGTTCAAATATGAATGTTGAAAATACTTTGAAATGATGCAGCTGGGAATGGGGGCTTGTGCAACTATGAGATTGGGTCAGATAAGTCACTTGGAGAAGTTCCAAATGACAGGTATCGTACTTTTCTGCTGTGATTGGTACTGTAAAATCATGAAGTTTTGATACTTATAACTGCCTGTAGCAAATTTTCTTTTAAAACTTTTGGTTTGCAACATATATTTTTTTTTAATAACCCAAAAAGGTTGCAGGATTAAATTTGTGAATAAGTTCTTACACGTGCTAATTTTTTATACCCATACTTATTTATGTGATTTAAATGGACTTCTCCTGTTGACAGGCTGCCCTCTATATTACACAGAGGGCCTGACAAAAATTTGAACAAACGCCCACCTGTATCAAAAGTTTCTTCTTCCCTGGATGTTTTGCCTGAGCCAACTTCTGCTACATTGGTCAAGCAGAAAAGTTCAAGTACTCTTGCATCTGATGGTATATAAATTTTTTACTTGCAAGCTTTTGCTTTTTGTTTGCTGGTTAAAACAATATTAGATCACTTACCATTGTTAATTGTGGTGACTTTAAGAAGGGAAGCGAGAATCCTTCAGTAACCCTGCAGCAACCCGTGTTCCTGAAAATGAGGCATGTGGCAAGAATGATCTGCGTTTTAGGAGGACCTCATCTTGCAGTGATGCTGCTGTTTCGGAGACATCATTCATAGACATGCTTAAGAAACCAGTTCTTCCAGAAGCTGATGCATCAAATGGAGCTACTTTGGAGTCATCTGATGGGGGCACAGCAGCTGGGCGAAGTGGCAAAAAGAAAGGGAAGAAAGGAAGACAGATTGATCCTGCTCTCCTTGGCTTCAAAGTTTCCAGTAACAGGATCATGATGGGTGAGATCCAGCGCCTTGAAGATTAACCAGAACAAGTTGTACATTACAGTTTAGTTTTTCACTTTTTTTTTAGATATTATTTTGTACAGTTTATTTGAGAAGCTAGTCCTTACAAAGTTCCTCATTTTTTTTCTATCATGTTTTAGTTCTTCTGATGGAGCAATTGATTTTGTTTTGAATACGTGCTTCCCTTTCTCCATGTCTACTGTAGAGGAGGAAGTGACGCATTGTGTAACTGGGATTAGATGAAATTTTTTGTAGGGATGTATATCCTGATTAAAGGAATAATTATAGGAAGCCATTTTTTAAAAAATTTTTATTTTACATTTAAGGGGTGTTTTTCTTTTCATTTAAAACCTGAATAGGTCTAAATTTATCTGAAATCTAGAACTGAAATACGTCTGAATTTGATTGAAATCTGATAGATAAATGATGTTTGATTTTGACTGAAATCTGAATAGGTAAATGATATATTTGTTTTTGTTTTATGTCAGATAATCAGTCTTAAAATTATTAAGTTGATTTTTATATCTTTATTAAGTATTTTACATATATTTATAAGTTATATAAACATATGTACATAAAAAATCAATAAAATTAAAATTAAATGCTATTTATTTTATAAATGATTTGAAAAAATTAAAAAGATAAAAATACATATGTATATATAAATCAAGTTATTCAGAATTTAAATTAGTATTAAAGAAATTGTTGTAATAATAAAATAATTAAGAAATTAAATAATGTATGTATTGGTATGTATTGAAGTTAGAGGTGAATTATCACACGTGGTAAAATGGTATATGAATAGTTTAAAGAAAAAATTAAAAATTATCATTAAGATATTTTTGTATTCAATAAAAGTCAAATTCAGATAATTTTATCTGACATTTAGACTTAAGTCTAAAAAAAAAAAAGTTGAATTTAGACTTCAAATAAAATAAATAAATAAATAATGAATCCTTTAGTCTTCCATAATCCTCGGTAGACAAAACCCATCCTCATTACTTATAAGAAGTACAAAATAATAATGAAACAACAGGACTACTTATATAAGAAAAACAAACTAATTATTAGAGGTGATCTAACGGTTCAGGTTCGAATTCCCTTCTTATAAGACCCACTGAGGCATGTGAGGCTCGATCCAGTCCACGTTGCAAGTGCACGTGAGGCCCTTGCATGTGCGAGGGAGTATTAGAGGTTTAAATATTCAAATTAAGCCAACACCTACAAGCTTAAGCTTTTAGGAAAGTGGCAAACTTAACACTAATATCAGAACAACGGGACGACTTAATGGCTTGTGGTTGAATCTTATCAAATAATGATTCTTCGGAATCGGAAATGAATTTTAGCAGACTATAAACTGTAATGAGACTTTGTTGACGATATTTCATCTCTTCCCATTTTAATGGCTAAATATTAACCGAGAGATAGAAGGTAGCGGCAGCTGTCCTCAAGAACTTGACAAAGTCAATACCATGCATGCCCTTGGGAAGGTTTCTCCCACTTAAACTTATGAACCTCTGGATTTCTATCTCCTATTCTGTTGTTGCAAATGTTTCACATCCTCTGCAGCCAATTCTTCTTATCTCTAGACTCCTCAAGCCTCTCCGCCTACTCATTGTCATCTATCAAATCATCTTGATGCATTTTCTTAAGAATGTGATGACCATGTTTCGAAGCAGTACGGCAGGAAATTATGGGTTACAATGTAGAATGAGCACAGCGAGTTGGAAGCAACAGGCGACATTTTGGCTTCAGCAGATTTTATGGGTCTCGGTCCTGCAACAACACACCAGTGCAGAGAAAGAAAGCTATAAGAATAGAGAAGGTACGTCAGCAACCAGAATAGGATAAAGGAGGAAGCAGGAGACATCAATTGAGAGAATTGAGTATGGGTTACTAAAGCGGTAAGAACCTAAGTTTTGCACACTGAACATTATATGCAACCCCCATTAAAAGAAAATCCAGTTGTATTCTTAACAGGAGAAATCACCTAGATTAAATTTCAATGTTGGTTTTGGCCACATTATATTCATACCATTAAATCTTTGTTGTCACACCGCTGAAACCCCAAAACACAAAAATTAAAATGGACACGGCCTTTAAGAGCATTCCTAATCAAGCTGATAAAACACCTTCTATTCATTGCATTATATGCTGCAAAATCCATACAATTACCATTGTTGGAACTTAGGCATTTTCCCGTACTGCCTTCAGCAACTGTAAAATTGGCTCAGGTTCTGAAGAAGAAGAAAGCAATGCTATTAGTTCAGTAGATATAACTTGGAATATTGACGGTGAGGTTCTCTGAATCCATTTTGTGTGTTCAACGGCAACTTGCACCTCTCTGGCATCAGCTAAACATTTCAGCAAAATAACATGGGAGTCTGAGTGTCCTATATCAGAAGCGAGACTTTGGAGCAACTTAGTAGCAACAAGAAAATGACCTGCATGGACCATAGGAAGGATATACAGTAATTTTTAAATATACATAAAACTTCTCATAAAGAAAATAAATATAATCCCGCAACTGTTGCCAAAATCCAATCTAATACAAATAAGCATGTTAAATACTTACCTTTTCTACAGAGTGAAAGGATAAATGTGCTCAATATACTACGTGCAAGCATTACATCCTGATTGACAGACTTGCGGAAGACTTCAAAAGCAGCTTGAAGTTTTGTTTCTTGACAGAGCCCTTCAAGTAGGGACGTGTAGGTTGTAGTGTCAGGTGCCACCCCTTTATCCAACATATGGTCGAAGAGCCTCAAAGCATCTTCAACTTCACCAACTTCTGAGAATTTCCTAATAAGTATATTGTAAGTCTTCAAATTCCCACCACAGCCGCTAGCAAACATCTCATCCCACAACTTTTTAGCAGGACGCAATAAATCTTCTCTACAGCATGCTTCCATGAGAGAATTATAAAATGAAACATCTGGGCCAAAACCTTTCTTCTTCATCTCCTGAAGGACACCATAAGCTTCTCTTACTCTCCCTGCCACACACAAGAATGAAACCATAACATTGTAACTCTCCACATTTGTGAAATAATCACTTGCAGACAAAACCTTAAAAACCTCCACCAATTCATCACCCTTGCCATCCTTACATAAATTCCTGCTCAAGTTACTCAATGTTAACAAAGTTGGTTGTCTCCCTTTTCCAATCATAAAATTAAAAAATGCAATTGCAGAACTGGGATCACTGGCTGATACTGTGCCTATAAGTGCGTTTAAGACATCATCATCAATGGGAAAATTCCCACTAATAATCACTTCACCCAACTCTTTAGCTTCACATATCCGTCTCTCCGAAATCAAACCTAAAATAAATTCTCTATAATCGCTAGTTCTTGGAGCAACCCCTAACTTTCTTTTCTTCTTCAACACTGCTTCTCTTTCAAACACTATCCCCATTAGTTTAAACTCTTCAGCAACAATCCTATACGCAATAAAGTCAGGTTTGCAATATCTAATCCTCAATTCATCCAATGCCCTATGAGCCTCTTCCACTCTTTTAGCATGACAAAGCCCATGAACTATCAGAACCGCAATAACTGACCCGTTAATCACTGAATTATCACCACTTTTAACATCATCTAACATATTTAGAACTTGACATAATTCAGCCCTTTTACAAAACCTCCATATAAAAACTCCAAAACCCAGAGTATTAAATTCTACACCTCTTTGAGTCATTGCGCCAAACACCTTCAATGCACTCTCAAAATGCCCTTCAGAAGCCAAAGCAGCCAATAGAGCGTTGCATATTTCAGGTCCAATCTCTTCACATTTCGATTGGACTTCACTAAAAATAAAAAACGCTTTCTGTGTATGTTTTCCTTGAATTAATGAACGAATTATAAAGCGGTAAACTGAAGAATCTAGAGTGATTTTGTTGAGTTTGACTTGTTTTAAAATAGAGTCAATGGCGTTGAACTGGCGGGAAAGAGAGAGAGTTTTGAGGACTGATTGATAAGAGAGAGAGGAGTGAGTGAAATTAGGTTGTTGAGAGGCCCAGTTGAAGAAGCCAATAGCCAGTGAGTGGTGAGTCAAGAGATGCGGGTCAATGACACCGGCCACCAGTGATGGACTCAGCGAGTCGCGGAGGCCGAGTTGATGGAGAGTTTGTTCCAAGGATGGCGTCCATGACCTTGTTGGTCTCGTGTGGTTCGATGCCGAAATTAGATTTCGGCTTATCCGAATCGCCAAGTCACCTGCCGCTCTCATCGCAGGTCTCTCATGAATTAGAGTGAAATCAGAGATGACATATTAAAAGCCGCGTTTCACCTTTAGAAGTTTATATATATATATATATATATATATATATATGCATACATTTCTTGATGCCATAATTAACAGAACTCTCAACTTGATTTCGTAATATATGACCAGTTTTTCAAACTTGCTGTGGAAGGGACTAAATTCTTGGATTTCAATAAATTTTGAAAAATTTTACCAAACATTTTTTCAGCTGCAGATTTTCCCAGAATCAACTTTTAGCTTTTCACCGTTTTAAAATCGGCTTAGAAAAACAAAATTGGTGGCCATAAAGAAAAAAAAACTAAAAAAGCAGCAAATTATATAATCTTCACATGACAATTTCATTAATTTGAGAAATCTATACAAACTTCTTAGCTTTTGTACAACCCATGTATAATTCCAGTACTGTACAAAATTTACATAAACTATGCAACCACCGGCATTAATTTTTACAGTATTAAGTTGTATTTCTGGGTTTCTTTCCTTTCCACAGTAGCGCTTAGCAGCGGGCAGGTGTATTACTCCCTAAGTATTTCTGATGAGTTTACATCTGATATTTCTGTACAACATTTACTTCTTAGGCTATACATGAAGAAATTATGAGTAGGACCTGATCAACTTAAAAGTTTGGAAAGTTCGAGCCTTAAAAAAGTTTCCCAGAAAAAATCCCGTTGCCGTCTCAGGTGGCTTTGGTGCAAAAATTGAGTTATTCTTTACCTGCAGTTTCGTTTGTCCAATTTGTCGACGAATAGAATCGATGATCTTGGGATCAACAGGGTTTCCAGTTACATCTGTGACATGGAAAGTGTCTTTCACCTTTCCACCTTTTGTTGAGATTTCGGCTCTCTTGATACACAAGCTATTTTCGCGGAATATCCTGGTAATGTCTGAAAGGAGTCCAGCTCGGTCTTCTGTGCACAATTCTAGCTCCAGTCCCTGCATGATACATGATTTTAGTGTTGAAATCTGAGCCTGCATAACATGATTACAGTTTCACATCAATTTCCTATACCTCCGATGTCCGTCTCTCAATAGCTGCTTCAAGACACTTTATAACACGTTCTCGCTCAGCATCAGAGCTTATGGGCAGCCCATCAACATGTCGAATATAGAATTCCTACAGAAATATAGAATAACCATTTGTTTATTTAAGAAAAGAAAATGGTTGTCATCAATGACCAAGTGCACAAGTTTTAAATAACTAAATCATGCCCAGTTGAGATGGAACATTCCACCTCCAGATAGGACATAGGATCACGATAAGGTTTAAACCAGTAATCAGTTCGTCAAAGTTCGCTTAGGTGAATATCATTCCACAGGTATATCAGAAAATCAGAGTCTCTACTATATTTATACAGGTCCAGTCATCAAAAGAGTGTGATATCATAATAATCAAATGTTATCATTATCTTACCTGATAAGCTTCCATTCTTCCAGCATTCACCATCCCATGGAAGACTACATACTGCATGTCTGTTAGAGTGCAAACAATGTCGAACAATAGTTTTGGCCGATCTTTTGATCTCATTGTAATCACAGTGTAATCCTTTTCAATATTCAACACAGTAACTTGGGGTCTTGAGCTCCTATCCTCAACTCTCCCTACTGCTCTCTCAACCCTTTCATAATCCCTATCGTCAAACATAATCTGATGCAGCCTTCTCTCCCTATGCATAACACCAGGAGGTGAAAGTGCTGTCTTGGCTTTATTGAAGTCATTGTTTCCCTTGAGAACATTGCAAAGCAATTGCTCTATTGTTGAGAGACGTTCTGGATCTTTGATTGCACATCCTGTGGAACGATCCGTGACATTAACTACAGCTGCTGCTCTAGCATTGTGTGTCCATATCTCAGCGTTTACCACACTGCAATTAAGGTCTGTAAGAACTGCACATACTTCTGATAATAAACCAGGCCTGTCCGTGCCTGTGAGTTCAATTGAGGTATTCTCTTCTGAAGGCAATACCCCAACTGTGCTTCTCAATGAGGGTGCAAAGCTAACATCAGTTTCAAGCCTCTGCAAAGAAATAAGATAGATGATGAACAGAGTCTACGTCTTAGTCAAAAGACTGCATCAGTGATTGGCAGCAGAAAGAAAGATTAAGCTCCTCAAAGGAGTGACCAACAAAGTTTTTGTATTGTGCAGACTCATAGTTCAAAAAAATAATGGATAAGTTTTTAAAATTCTGAAAGAGATGCAAGGCAACAAAACTCTCACCTTCACTAAGCCTAACAAAATTTTGAAGAGTGAAATGGTTTTAGGTTCTCAATACTTGAAAATGGAAACGGATAAAGAAAGAGTTAACTTTATTTCTTTTTCTTCTACCCTAAAAAATCGAACAGATGCTTGAACCGAAAGATATCATGAAAAACATGAAAAAGATTACAAGTCACAAGAATTTCTTACCCTTTGAATATAATCAAGGACCTCCTTATCTCTGATTTTTTTCCCATCCTGATCGATCACATTAAACACTGAAACCATATATTTCAAAAAGAGATGAAGATGAGAAACAAAGAGACATGCTCTCAAATCGTTTTACAATTTGAGAAGTTGAAGAAGAAACCTTACCATCCATAAACCATCCGCCATCAGATGATATGTAGGCTTTTGTTATAATAAGGTTCATATCAGTAAGCACTTGAATAACTTGCAGGAGAATTCCATGCTTGTTGACACTATCTACCTGAAATGAAAATCCCACTCTTATACTCACTAGTCTTAGCTAAACAAAACCTGATAAATTTGAGCTACTGATCAAACACCCTATCAATATCTTCATGCTAGATGAATCAAGTTCTAAAAATCCCGAATTCGACGATTAATATATCAGTAATTAGAGAGAATCAGAGATATCAAAGGCATCAATTAATTAACAATTTTTTTCGTAAAGCCAGAGGGAAAGCAGCTAGAAAGGATAAGGCCTATTACCTGTATGACAGTGGCATCCTCAGAAGCATTGTTGTCAATCACAACTCTGTTGTAACAATCCATAAAATAAAAATTACCATATTATTGACCAAAAAAAAAGGCAAAAAAGAAGAGTACCAGAAAAAAATAAATAAATAAAATCTCATCCAAAAAACAAAAATATTCAAAACTGCTTATAATTTTCGAAACAATTTACGGGGACTATTTGATTTTCAGGTGGGGTTTCTATCTGGTTGCTGAGGAAATTAAGAAAAGGAATATTTAGATAAAGCATAACGCTTTTCTCGTTATTTCTTCAGAAAAATCATAAATTTGCTAAACTTCGTTACGGAAAGCTTAATAGAATATTTCCAAATTTTGATGCATAAAAACAAAAAAGAGTTAACTCATCGTTTTCTTCACGTCTCCTCTGGCTTTCCAACAGCCAAATACAGAGAAAATTACAGAATCAAAGTGAAAATTATAAAATAAATAAATAATCCCCAATAACCCTTGAAAAACAAATTGCAAATACTGTTGAATTTGCAAATTCAAGCAGAAGGTAGAA
Organism: Bursera palmeri; assembly: GCA_026225775.1. NCBI lineage: Eukaryota > Viridiplantae > Streptophyta > Magnoliopsida > Sapindales > Burseraceae > Bursera > Bursera palmeri. The sequence continues at coordinate 51,141 of JANKKB010030215.1, forward strand.
ATGATAAAGATTCATTTAAAAGAAAAAAAATTTAAAATACCTGGGTGGATTCATCCTCCTGATAAGCTTTGCATACTCATCATCCATTTCTCCAGACTTTTAAACCCCAATAGCCTCAGTAAACAAAACACATACTATTTAAAACACCCAAAAACAAAAGAAACGGAAAATTTCCCACAAAAAAAGGAAAGAAAAAAGCTCTCTATCTGGAAATAGAAGTGAATTTACTATACGAAGAGAATGATGCTTCCTCCAATATTCAAGGAAATACCAGATACACAAAGAAAGTGCTGTGAGAGACTTATTAAAGAAGAGCAACAAAAAGTACTACAAAAAGTAAAGTTAACTGAGGCTTTAGCCCGTTGCGAGACACGACACAATTATAGCAAGACTTTCTCACTTTTGTTTACCACGTGGCGAGCTCCGGTTGGAGTATGGTACGGTTAACCCAAGTGCTGACCCTATGCAGTCAGGAAGCGTTGGTTGGGAAGTAGTGAACTGCGTAGGTATGTGTTTTGACATTTTTGGGCCTCGTGCCTGTTGGCAGAGGTGCACGTGGCATCTGCAGTATGGTCGGAGTTTTGCCTGTATTCTTGGCGGCAAAACTAGCGTGATAGAACTGGTTTCTTGCCCACGTTATTTCAGTTCTTAACTACTAACTTTTGATTTTGAGTGAGACTGTACAATTTTATTCATTATTTATTTATTTAAATATTATGTCATATCTGGAGTGTGTAGTATTATTTTATTCATATTCATTACTTTCATTTAATAAGCCTGTTAAAATTTTTTTAATAAATAATAATAATTAAATTTTAGATTATTTTTATTATTAACAAATTTAATATTTTATGTTATTTAATTAAATCTAGATTATTAAAAAATATTTTTTTAAATGAGAAAGTAAAACATACAAAAATAATATTTTATGGATCCAATGTATCAATAGCTATACTCGTCAACTAATTATGAGTGATCGATGATTGACCTACTGTCTCATCTGAAATTTTAAATGAAATTTTAAGGGCTAAATTATTTGATTTTGTTAATTTAGAATGCATGTAGAATGAGAAGCTTCTCAAGCACCGAATGACTAGAAAATTTAAAAGTAAATGATTGAATTTTAAAACACTCTTGAATTTTTTGTTGTACAAAAAGCTCAACTCTTTCCAGCGTAGATTAAAATTCAAAAGTGATTGTTGAGGTTGAGCAAAATCAGAAAGGCAATAAGAGTAGAGTGTAGACAGCTTATCGATAATAAGAGATAAACCCAATACAAGAGTGATATACAAAGCATAAACGTGGAGTGTTGAGAGACAATAATAAGCAGATAGTTCATTTTCATTACTGTCACTATGTATCAATTATTTTGGAAGTTAGCAGTAAACTGCTTTGAATTGGTCTTCTTCAACAGCAGCAGCAGCTACCCATGACTTTGGAAAAGTAACCTTTTTCTTTTCTGGTTAAGTTTGGCGCAACCAATTTGTTAGTTGTTAATCACACAGAAACAGAATGGCTGTTTAGTCAACTGCTACAAATTATTAGTAGCCTCCTTTTCACAAAAATTCAATCCTAGCAAGCATCTACAATAGTAAGTAAGACTTTCTAGTTAAATTTATTTTTTAAAAATTTAGAAAAGAAAACAGAGATTCTCTGCTATCCGAAGGCAGCAGAATGGCCAATTAGAGTGTAATGATGAGCGGAGTCTAATCTGCTTGGTTATTTAAGGCAAAACAAAACAAGAGTTTGTGCTTATCAAGAAAGAAAGAGTGCTTTTGAGAGGCCATTAGTGTCTTGTCACGTGTAGTAAGGGATGAAACAAATATCTAAGGTTGAGAATAAAGAAGAGCTTTTGAGATATTTTTGAAGGCGCAGTTGTAGAGATAGATGGAGAAAGAGCAAGGGTCACCTATCATTGTATTAAAAGAAGACGGGGGGATGTACGCAGGCAGGCAGCCGCCTTGAGGATCCAATCGGTGCCTCACCGATTTGCCAAACCAGAAGGAACAATTTGTAAATGGGGTCCCCAAACCCAACCTTCATGGTGAATAATAATAACATCAACGTACTGACAAGCCTAGACCTAGGGACTATCACTCTTTTTCTTCGATACGAAAGCGTCCTTGGATCGCACACTTGGTGGCTATAATCATAAAATATTATCCATTTAACTGTACAATTTCTCAAAGATTTTGTTTGACTTGAGTTCTAGAATTAGAATCAAGGATACTGTGTGGGTCATTGTATTTTGTCCATTCAGTCAATCGTGCTATGCTGCGCATTTACTTTTATTTGTAAATGAGTTTATTTCAATTTTGAATTAAAAAATGAAATCGTTAAAGATATATTTATTAATGAATCTTGTCAAGAAAATATGAAAATATTTTGTTATCTGAATGGAATGGTAGATACCCATTTGATTTGAGTGGAGGAGGAAGAAAGAAATAGAATCATATTTAAGAATAATTTTGGAGTCCCCCAATTACCGATAGGGTAGTGGGTAATGGCAAGGGTAGGGATAGTAGAGCTTATGACTTGTAGAGACACGTCAAGGGAGGAAGTGTACTAATGAGATTCTATTACGTTCATAGCTAAGATTTGGTATTTTACAATTTTAATCATTTGATTGAATTACGAGATGAATGTGAAATTATGATAAACGAAAGGAAGGTGATATGGAAATTATAATATAGATGAGATAAGGGTGATGTTAGAGTGAATAGGAAATTGTGACATAATTGCATAGTTATTATTGATCCTTTCTTGTTGAATAAGATTAACATCAGGAGTTAGGTCGGAGAGAATCTACCACTGCTAATTCATTCATTAATTAATCTACCACTTTGAGACTTCTGGACCTTAAAATGAATGTGAAAAGTATATAAAATTCGATTGAAGAAGGAATCCGGCATTGACAAACATTACAATAACACCTTTGCAACATTAACTTTTTTTTTAATACTCATTTGCCTAATGGGTTCACCAAGGATCGTCCTTGCACCCATATTCATATATTTAAGAATTAAGATTCTTATCTTTCCCCACCCGTCACCACTGACACCAATATATGTATTATATGCTAATAGTGTTTATCAACTCTATAGAATCATTAAATTAATATTTGATAAACAAAAGAAAAGAAGATACAAAATAGATAAGATAATAAAATATTTATCATTCAAAAGAATTGTTGTTGGAAAAGAGATTAACCCATTTCTTATGAAGTACAACCTATCTATTATACCAATTCATGTAAGATGATGGAAAGCACTGTTTTGCAGTGACCCATGGCTTGTGGGACTTGGGTAATTATGCCATCAAATTACTCTTATTGGATCAACAGAAATCCTTGTATTTTTAATGCATTGGATTGTCAATGACTTGAGGAAGGGGAAACTTTGCTTCAAAACTCAACACGAATAATTAAATGAATATAATATTATCAAAATATTATTGATTTTTCCTTTCGTATCCTGACCTAATTATTCTTTATAATAAGGTACCGTTAAACTTTAATCCCATCTAACAATACTTAATCACCTTTTAAGTGTTAAGCTGATATCACTGTTACTCTCTTATTTTATAATCAATTATTGCATTCTTGGTGAAATGGGATTGGTTAATTTCTTCTTCTTTTTGTCAAAGATCGAATAAGATCAAGTGATCGCAAGCAATCTTTAATTTTATAATCAAGTAGATTAAAAAGTTAAAGCTGCCCAAGAAAAATATTAGCAAAAGTTATTATATATATACAAAAAATGAAAAACGACAGCAGATGTCACAGATGAGATGTCACAGATGATATTGATGTATAAAAAGGAAAAGAAAAGAAAATGAAAGAATGGAGATATCTTTAAAACGTGCAAGGAAGATACAGGGGTGATGGAGATTTTCAAAGATGGATCATAGAATTAATTATCGCTTATTGTTAGTGGGTGAGCCAACAAGGCAGTAAAATATATATTCTAATTCTATTATTGTAATTTGTAGTTTGTCTTTACTTACTATTTTTGAGTATCTTCTTCATACAGTTTAGATACTGTTAAATCATCTTTGATAAAAATAATAATAAATATCATAAAATATATTTGATGGGTTAGCCATGAAAGCCTATCCAAGTAGTAGTCCATGCGTAGAGTTTTATTTTATTCAATTAATGGAAAGTGCATGCATTCATCATTACCAAAATAAATAAGATAATATCATTCATACATCTATCTTATCCTCATGTGTTGTACTGTTTTCAGGCGGCTCGATAAGAAGTTTGCAGATGAACAAGTGCAGGCTGGGCTTCGTTTTGATTACATTTTGGGCTGGGCTGGGCTGGGCTGGGCCTACAAATCCATGTAGTTTTTTTAACAACATACTTCTATCATTAATTGTACGAGTTCCCAAAGTGTTTGGGACTTTCTTGCTTTTCTTTATTTACTTAAAGGAACATTGATTTACTACAATCGGTATGTATAAAAGAAAAGTTTAAAAATATAAGAAAAATTAATGGCTGTTTATCAATTAGCGTATGAAATTGAATAAAAAAATTAAGTTATAATAGCTTGAGCTTTACAAAAGATTAATAAATTTTAATCTAATAAATTTTTATGCACAAATAAACAAAACAATATTTATTTAGATATGATTAATCATCTGTAATCAATTGCTAGATCACTTGAAACGGAAGGTAGGTACTTACTTTGCCAGTGTAAGTCTAAAATTATAATTCCCTTAAAAAAACTAAAGAAATTTATTTAATGGGAAGCTATGATAGCAAAACGCATATACATTTAATAAGACCAGTACAATATTTCATGATGTTACCTCACTTTTTTGGCTTGTATAATGAATTACTACACGTCCCATATCATGTCTTCTTTTATGATTTTGTACGTTCATGCTTGAATTGAATGCCGATTCTCACTGATCCTGGTAACGTGTTTGCATTGATTGATCTTTCACATTGTTTGCTGCTTTTCAATTAAAATTGAGTGCTTCTACTGTGGGTGCTTTTTCGGTTCTTGATCTTCTAAAGTGGGCCTCAATTCTTCAAACCTGCTTTTAACTTTTTACTCATTTTAGTCTTCTTGTTGTATTCATTCGTCCGTCCAAGGCTTTCAAGGATGTTTCTTCTTATTGGAAGCATCGACAAGTTTACAAACAAGAAACAAAAGGAAATTGAATTGTTGAAACCTGGCAACACCTACTTAAGATCCAAGGAATTCTTTTGTTGCTTTTGGACGTATCACAGACATCAGTAGGGACGAACGAAGAAACGTAACATAGTGAAGGAAGTGCCAACTGCCAAGGATAACTTGTCACGTCCTTTTAGGTGAAATGCATTTCAATAATCAACTAAGAACTTTCCTGGAAAGTGGAAGATCAGACGCCGTGATAAATTTAGCAAAGGATCATCAATGTGCATGTACGTAGCTTCCACTTAGGTGGCTACAATATAGCTTTATATAAACGAATAAATCCGCATTTTGACCAAAGGAGACAAGGGGAGCTGTATTCCACATAACCCAGAAAGGAAAAATGAAGACTGATGATATACACTTTAATCCAAGAATATATGTTCTTTCTAGGATATGCAACAGTGATCATATCTGCAGCCTGCCTTAGAATTTGCAGATCAGCCTAGGAACAAACACGAATGGACACCACAAATGCAACAATGAGAGACTGCATCAATAGACGGGGAGCATTTTACTATATTATCCTAGAATGATATCTGATTAACGCAGGTGATATCACTGAAAGTAAAAGAGAAGCACATTAAAAGAGATTATTCACAAATGCAATGAATAATTGTTGTATGAAATTGGAGTCCGGGAGAGTAATCGGTCTGATGGATTTCCTAACAAAAGAGTCAAACTCACTAATGAAGTTTAAATCAGATCATTATGCTTAAATGAGAAACGTAACAAATTAAAATAATTTGGATTCCTCAAAGGTGGATGTGTGAGTAGACAACCACATATTTGCAATTGTATATTAGTAAAACTTAAACTTGAAACTGCTGAATTGATGTGAAATTTAACAATAAGCTGGTAAATATAACTTTTACAGCATGGTCTTCACAACTGACCACATTTTGTAAGAGGGCCTCACCACCCCAAATCAATCAGCTGCTCATATATGTCAAGCAAAATTTAGCTCTACTTTGGTACCAGTCTCTGAATCACTAAGGTCATGTAAACATATTAACAGCAATGTAAAAATTACAATCGCCGAAATTATACTGCTGTATGAAAAGAATACTAAACTGAATTGCTTATAGAAGTATACGTTTCAGAGACAGCTTCAAAAATGATATTTCACAACAAAAATGAGGTTCAAACTCAAAAGTCTAGAAGGTTTAGTATGTTAACCGAAATTTATCGATGAACTAATTTGGCGGGGGCCGATTAAGTGGATTGTTGATTAGAAAAGGGTGGGTGTCAAAAACTAGACCAGCAAGTGTTGAATTAAGTAGACAGTGACAGCCATGGCCATGTGTCATGGAAAGCAAGTGTCCATTAATAACACTGAACTACCATTTGGAAAGATGCAGCTACAAGGTTACACATTGCAAGTGAGTGATAATGAACGAGAAGGGATAAACAGAAAGATGCTTCACTGATTAGAACAGATGAGGGCAGATACTTCAGGGCTGTCTACAAAATGTTTGAAAGGAATAAAATACAGTCAACAAGCGATTGCAATGCATTAAATGTCAATTTCAAAGCAATTAAATAACCCTTTAACTACTGAAATTTTAATATTCATAATAATAAAAATTTGGTAAAACTGTTCAAATTATATATATATATATATATGACAGATATGACATTTCATACTGTCTTACTTCCCAAATTCTTTTTACTTCAAACTCTCATTCTTAATGTCTTGTTCAATACACATTGACATGTTGAAATCTCTTAGCTGATAAATTTGAGTAGATTTGCAAAATAAGCTCGATTCAAAGTCAGGAAAGCGTTTGACTTTTTACAGAATAAACTAAAAACTGAACCTTACTATGTTCTCAACAAAACCACTCAAAAAGTGTGAAAGATAAAACATAAATAATGGAAGAGGGCTCAGCTGAACAAATTTGAATACAGATCTTTGACAATTTCTGAAACTTGAGAGACAATTGCTATGGAAGTCCTAGTAATATGTGGGTGACTGTCCAAATTACTATTATTATGCTTCCACTGGTTCAAACTCCTGAACATTTTGCCAAGGCACCTTTAGTTGGGACAATATTTATTAAATCATAGCTACTAATAAAAGCTTTAAGAACCAGAAGGCCAAGCCAAATATGGGATGATTTTTTGCAGCTTTGAGTAACAGATCTATTAAACGTCTAAAAGCTTAGCATGAAATTGGGATGAATCTTCACATTTCCTAGATGTGCCCTATTCTGAAAACATAGCCTTAATGGCATCAGGCCTGCCTTGGAGGAAGAGAGAGTGAAGAGTTAACTGTGTCATCATATAATGGCTGACAGAAGCCACAAGGCAAAGAATGAGAACCATGAAGTTAGAAGAGCTTTACAAAATACTAGTTCTTGTTGAAAATATGAAGGTCACTCAACTAATTGACTATCATTAATGCTAACAAAGGGAGGCCTTCTTGAAATTTTGAAGGTATGCTAGACTAAGGAGAAAAAGAAACACTAAATTATGAGTGCTCAAAAGGTGAAGAGTATCTTGATCCCATTGTCATAGAACGGGCAATCCATTTGAAGGGGACTGTTACTAACTTGGGTTTAACTTGTTCAGTCGTAAGTAAAATTGAACGATTCCTGAATTCATTTAAAGAACTATGAGATTAAAATGAATTTATATCCATTTCCCAATGAAGACTTGTTTGGCTCCACAATCAAAGTATTGTTCAGTGAAAGAGAAAAAGGGACAACTTTTGTAATTCCCTCAATAAGAGGTTGATGGTGGATGTTCATTCGTGGTACAACTTCATTAATTGAGATGAATATTTGCAAATGAGCAATGAGTAGAGACATGATTTTTAAGAGAACTGAGCCACAGTGTTTTAGCTGCATTATTCTCATGTGATGATTAATTGCATAGCAAGAAAATTGCATGCATTAGACAGCCAAATCTGTAAAAAATTTCTCCCTTTCTATGCAAAAAACATACTTTTGTCTTAAGATAATTGAGAACTCTTACTAGATCTAAGAAGAAGCTTGGCAAGTATGACTATAGAAATCTATATTTAAATTAACAAACAAACTGATGGCCACTCCAACCAGACCTACATAAGAACAAAAAGTAATCAAAGATGACTTACACTATAACCAACACACCTCTGATTAAACAAGAAGTTAAGCGCAAACCCAAGCTATTTGGCTGTGCATAGATTCACCTGCACATTCCACACCAAAACAGACACTGCAACAATTAACTCATATGTACAATTTTTCTTTTTACCACAAAAAAAGAAAAAAAAAAAAGTCCAAGAGCTAGCCAAACCAAAAAAGAAAAAAAAAAAAAGTCCAAGAGCTAGCCAAACACAATACCTGTAGGTGATGATGCAGCGAAGAAGATCAAAGAGAAGGGAAAACCAAATCCAGTCCCTATTGAATTCTCTCTCAAGTATCAATTTTTTTTTCTCTTTTTTCCCAAATATACAATACTTTTAACCATTACAAAAGAAAACACTTCATTCTCTCAAGTGTCAACAACAATGCTTCTCGTTCAATCTACTGTCCTGACCCTTGAGAATCATCCTTGGCAGGAGCCTGTTGCTGATGCTGATGCTGATGCTGCTGTTGCTGGTGAACCCTTCCCTGACCCATCTGCTGATAAATTTGACTCAAAGTTTGTGGGTTCAAAACCCCAATATGACCATCTTGAGACAATCCAAGCTCCAACCCAGGTAACTGCTGGTTACTTCCACCACCCAAAATTGAGGTAAAACTCATTGGACCCATATTATTCCCTGGCAAATCAAATCCAGTAAACCCCATTTTTTGCAAATAACTCGAATTTTCACTCCCCAAATTTGCTGTTGAAGGACCCGAAGTTGATGACTGGAACCCAAACCCGCCCACAGTTGGGGGCCATATCCCTGTGGCCACATGATGAGACCTTCCCAAGTTACCACCAACCATTGACCAACTGGTCCTACTTGAGCCACCAAGACTGGACCCTCCTAAATCGTCAATCTTTTGGTGCAAACCAGCAGTGAGTGAGGCCCCTTGTTGAGAAACAGAACCCCCTGCAGCTGCCAAAGCCGATGCTGGGATGGTTCCAGTCCCAGTGGCTGCAATTATGGATGGCTCAGCTTGCTGTAACAACCACTGGATAGTTTCACCATCAGATTTATGACCCAATTCTCTTGTTAACTGAAAGATTCTTGCAGCACACAAAGCAGGCATCCTAATTCTTCTCCCTCTCCCTTCAACTTTTGTGTGCCTGTCCTTGTTAGAGCTTCTCTTGGGAGCCAACTGTTTCTTGGTTCCTTCTTCTTTGTCTGCTATAACAATCTGGAAATCTTTGATCTCTGCTGGCTTGTTCTCTCCCATGTTTACTTGTTGAGGCTGTTGTTGTTGATGATGTTGTTGTTGTTGGGATAAGAAGTTAGATACTTGTTGTTGTTGTTGGGAGCCCTTGGGATCCATGAACAGGTAGGTTTTGGGGGGGTTGCAAAAATAAGATAAATCACAAAAGGAGTCTTCTTTGATTGAAGAAGGTGAGCTGAAAAGTCCTAGACTTTCATGAGTTTTCACTGTTTTTGGCAAGAAATGAGAGACAAAACATTAAAATAATGATTTCCCAATTGTACCCACTCCTTGTATCAATTTGTTTTTGTTTTTTAAAAACATAAAAACTTTGGCTCTGTGTTTAACTTGCTTTTCTACTTACACACATTGTACCTTAATAATAATACTCTCTGTTCCCACTTCCCTTCTTTCTCAATTATTTCTCGTCTTCAAGTTTCACTTAATCCATTTTGATTGTAATTCTCTTCCACTAAATTTGATTGACAATTTATACTTCTCCATTGGGTTTGGTTGATCATAACAAAATTGATAAAGTTTTTATTGATTATTATGACAATTGATATTACATCTCTGATTCTCTTCATTTTACGTACCATGGGTAGTTTAGAATACTACTCATATCAAAATGTAAAACTCAAATTAACCCTTTTCTCTTTCTCTCAAGTGAAGGCTACCAGCCTATCACTATAATAACACAACTCCTTTATTACATGTTATAATAACAACAACAACATATGATGCCATCTCTTGCAAGGGACTCAAGAGTTCACGTGGATGCTTGATATGTTGACACTTGACATACTATAAGTGGCTAGTGGGGTTGCTTCTAACCCACTCTTGGCCCATCCCTTGAGCTATTATTAAAAATCACAATTAAAGAGGAAAATTCATCATGGTATCAGCAACCAAAGAGATGGCCTAGAGAAGAAGTTGCTGCAGTTACAACTTACATAATCCAAGTGCTCAATTTTTTTTTTTTTAATTTAATATAGCAGTGCTGCATGTCAAAGAAGTGAAGCTTTTAATTGTTAAGATTTCGATTAGAGCAGACTTGGCGATTTGATCTGAAGCTGAGTAGAGTAGACCAGTTTGGACTTGAAAGTCAAGAGCTTCTGACAGTTAGATGGGCCAATGTATAAGATCTCTCATTTGTATTTATTTATTTTGTTTATTACGTGGCAGTGGCCATGAATTCTCACAACTGCACTCTTCAAATTGTACTGTTTAGGTTTTGACTCACTCTGAACCAAATTTAAGGACATTCTATATTATTGTTTTGCCCCAATCCAAATACATTCAATAAAAGCTCTTGGATCAATCAAGCCCTTAAACCATGATTCAAGATTGTTCCAAAGATTTGAACTGGATTGTAGAAGAGGGCACCTCTAGACTCCCAAAAATAGCAGAGGCCTTGACCTAATTTAGGATAAACTATATGAGGAATGAACAGAATTATTATAACATTGAATGAAAAAATATAATAATAATATAAATTATAATAGAGGATTTATTTTTATTGTAATATTATAGTTTCATGTTCAAACAAAGATATTTATAAATATGATAGGTAAATCCAATTGATATCAATAGTTTGTAAATGATTGCATTATGTAATTTTTTTTCCTAAATTTTATTGATAGAAAATTGAAATTACTTCTTGTTATGGTCGCCTTCAATGTGGCAACTAGATTACCCTGTCTATGGGACGATCACTAATAGATGATAAATTTAGGAATAAAGATATTGACGATCTTATTGATATGCATTATAAGACTATTGCTCTTAAAAGAGAACTATTTTGAAAAGTTTGTTAAATAGGTCTCAACTGGCTCTCACCTCATGGGTCGTTAGGTCGACTATATAAATCCTCAATTTTTACCTCTTGTACATAATTCTACTCATATTCACTCTTTTTATAGTTTCTTTAAGTTGAGAATATCTTTTTAGATAATTTCAGTTTATTAAATTTTGACTTGAACATCGAAAGTTTATCAACGACATACCATTGACTCCCCTTAAGTGTGATATTTGCCGTGGAGCCACTATTCTGAACCTGCAGTTCCAAATTGAGATACTATTACGAAGATAAGGCTACCATTACAAGACCAAGGATACTATTAGTCGAGGACATTGTTCCAACATGGTCAAAAGCCACCACCTGCAGTGACGAAAATTCAAGCACCAACATTCGTTAGTTAGGAAAAGAATACTAAGTTACCATTAACAGTTAGCAATAAACCAGGGAATTGGCGATTTTAAAGAGGATTTATGTGAAAACATGTATATACACATAAAGAAGAAACAAAAATTACACACAGAGAGAAGCAGCTGATGCATATGCAAAGGAAACGATAACAGATAGCACACTTGTCAAGGAAATCAAAGCAAGTAGAAAAAAATAATAGCCTAGGAAAAGGACATGAAGTTCCCTTTAGTTTAATTTCAACTATGACAACGATGCTCAATTTCTGAAACAGTAACCCATTTTTCAATTGTGAATTGAAAACGATTTCTTCCGTCTCATTTTTCAATAAGTTATTTGAATATCTAACCAAACAAGATAAAAAGAATATTTATTAATTTCTGAGGTAGGTGACCTTCATGGTTATTATTTTTCATGTCTTGTAGCATGCATAATTGAAGCGATCAAAAGCTATTACGTTTGGCCACCGAAATTCAAATCCCAATGTAACAAGTAATAAGAAACATGGTACTCCACCAAGCTTACCCACTTCAAATCTCTTACGGTTCAATAATAATTTTTTTTTTGCAAGAATCTAAATGGGGACAAGCTAGGGAGTGACATCCCACTCTTGTCCTTGCCAAACATTTCTAACTATTATCTTTGACTATTTTTTTAAACTTAAACAAAACCAAAACGAGAATGAAGATTCTCCATTCTTAAATGAGGGATCTCCATCTATACCTTACATCAACAATAGAAAAATCCCTTAAAAAGGCACCATAGACACACACACATATATATATATACATATTATATGCTAGTATCTTCAAACTATGAAATGAAATCTCTTCGTTCAAACAAAGCATGGTGGGCAACTACAGTGGAGATTTTCGGAATCACCCACAATGAAAATAAGGAAAAACATTTCCATGAGTTTCAGATCTCTTTCAACAAGAATTGACATGTAATTTGTATTTCATGTTTATGGTTAGCTACATGCTAATAATCAAGTGAATACAAGTCAAGAGTTTGGAAATATTTTCTCCACTACTACTCATATAATGGCACACAAGTAGCAGACAAGTTTTGATGGTGTATTGCAAGAATGAATTAGTTGGAATAATGGTCCAAAGCAACTTTATATTTTTCAAAATTCAAAAGTTAGGGCTTGCCATGATTGTTGTATTTACTTTTACTATTGAAACTCCAATTTAATGTAAAGAATAAAAGGGGAGCATTTCAACTTATGAAGCAAGCAATTTAGCGAAAATCACTCCATGATAAAGACATTTGATCATTTCTATGCTATCAATTTTGCAAGTGGCAAAATATTACAACAAAGAAGAGATATTGAACAAGAAAACTATTAATTAAGTAGAGATTTGTTCACTTCATTTTGACTTCCATGGCTTGAAAAATGCATGCAATTCTTGGTCACCCTAGTGGGGATTTCTTATTTACAAGTGTATAGTTTATCTTAATTGAATTCTCTCAACTTGAAGGGTAAGCAACTTTAGGGTTTTGGTATGAATCATATATAAGGCAAAGGGAAGGGATGGGAGATTGGCTTTGGTTCACTTTTAAAAAAAAAAAAAAAAAAAAATTCAATAGCTTTGCTTTGATGTGGAGAAGACCAATATTTTCTTCGATATGTGGTGATAATAATGGTGGGAACGAGTATGTGTGTGTTGGTGATTGCATTGCTAGTCACATTTGCTTCCCGCCAAGGAGACAAAGGAGGCCCCTCTTTGAAAGCTAAGTGTTGAAATATCATACCCAATATCACATGAATTGAAAGCTTGAATGGGAAAAGATGTTGCTTTTCTATATGGGTTTTATTTTCTTCTTGGAAATTTTTCTTCAATTATTAATAATATAAGAGATAAGCTTGGATCTATGACGTTTGTTTTAATCATTTAAGCTTCCACCATCCTTTTCAAAAGTTTGTTTAGCCCATTTTGAATGGCAAGCTTCAATCAATCAAACCCCACGCAAGTAGCTAGTAGTTGTTGTAATTAATTCCCATCAAATTCTATTCAAATTCCATGTACATACTTACTTCTTTCAGCTGTTTAGTCTTTTACTCTAAACACTAATCAGCCACCAATCTTCATAAGAGAATTTCCTGACCTACTATTGACATATGGCAACACATCACTAATCAGCCAACAATCTTCATAAGAGAATTTCATGACCCACTATTGACATATGGCAGCACATCAACCGCAGCCATACAGCACAAGAAAAAATATGGTAAATTTTTACTTTTTTGTTTTATCCTTATAAAATATAATAATTAAATTGATGTTGATACCCTTATCAATGCTTATTTGAAATTTTTATCCCGAATGATGTTAAATTAATAATTAATGATCCTTAAATCAATAGTATAATGATATAATTAATTAATGTTGCATCACTTTGAGACGTAATTTTTTTAAGGCATAGATAATTGAGACTTAATTTTTTTAATTTAATTTTACACTCTTTGACAGTGATTCATTTTTTTAATTTAATAGTGGAAAGAGTTTATGAGTTAACATTAAAAGAAAAATCAACCTTTTAACTTTTCTTTTTCACCTATGGATTGTAGTAAATCAACGACTATCAAAAAGTGTGTAAAATTAAATCAATAAAATTAAGTTCTAATAGTCTGATCAATTTTTTAAATATGTAACATTATTTTAATCTCAAATCAATGTCACATCATTTTGTATAAATTTTTTTTTTAAATTAAATTAAGTTCAGTTAAACTTTTTTTTAGTAACATGGGTGTCCGGGACTGTTTATGCTTACTTCTACTAATTCTACGAAACTTATACTCTCAATAATTAAAACAGAAAGAACACTCATCGGCAACAAAATTTTTGTTGGCAGCGTTAGAAACAAACCAAAATTAGTAGCCAAAGCCTATTTAAAACCCACTACTGCTCTCCTCAGGAGCCATGTCATGGCAACCACTCTTAAAATCAAGTTCTAATAATATTATTTCAAATCAAGTCAATCACTAGATTAATAATGTTTCAAGAGTTGTCGGCGAATTATTTGAATGTTTAGGGCGAGAACCACTAAAACAAAGTCTCCTTCACACTAATTTATTTGATCACCAACAGCTAATGCCTAACATGAAAAGTTATTGTGCTGAGACAATAAATTTATAAAGGAAAAGTGAGTTTTTTTACCAAGTAAAGCTTACCTATACACGTTAAACAATTTATCTCAAGTCCAAGAGTCCTTGTCTATCTACATTATAATGATATCTCTTCGTGAATTGACTTTTAATGTTGAGAGAAAGAAATTGGGAAAAGGGCAAGTTCCACCACATTAAATAGGAGCCAAAACCCACCAATTGCAGAGCTACAAAAGGCCAGAATCTCTTACAGAATGACTCCTTTTGATAAGATTTGGACCTCACCATTATCCTCATGTCACATCTACATCTATGAGCAGCCCATTTCCTTTGTTATTTGTTCATCTATATTATAGACTTTTCTTTTCACATCAATTTTTTTTTTTCTATACTATTTTGGCCTTACAAATTCCTCAAGGTTTATATATGCTATCAACAAGAAGAATTAATTCGTAGGTTAATGTTCAACATGATCATATATAGATCAAATTCTGTGAATTAATAAACTTGAAAGATTATATATGTGATAAAATAGCTAACAATATGCAAAATGTGACACAAAAGTTAGAGATAAGCAAGGAAATGAGTGGTTTTGAGTCATCCATTTATCAAAATTTTCGATTGGATAGATTTCAAATGGAGGTTAGTGGTCCCTTGTTAAATGGCTCATAATCTATGCCATGTGACTGAAACTGAAGTGCAACAAATTTTGTGTGGTGCAATAGGTGCTCCTTAAAAGAACTAGATTTCCTTTTCACTCAGAGAATCTAAAATTGTGGTAGTTTCAAAGTAGTCACTTCTCAATCATTTGAAAAAACAAAAATTTTGTACCCTTCATCTACTTTCTCCCTTCTTTGTCATCCCATTCCACCATTTACGCTCCCCTTATTGCTTCTAACCTGTAATTTTGTTTCTATTTTTAGTATCATTACAGTAGATTTCTACATATGCACATGGGCCCCCAACTTCTCTCCTATTTCTCTACACATCTTAATTAGAAGGACAATACCCACATGTTTGCTCTAGTCGTTGATGGTGAAAAATTCTAGTCTTCTGATCTAATATTTTTTTTTTGGCTTTTGGTTATTTAATTGGAGGCAATCTTTTCCAAGATATAGAATTTGCTTAGACGTCAAGCATTATTATAATAGTTAGTTAAAGTTGGAAATCCCACTTAGAAATGGCAACATGAGAATAGTTTATAAAAAACAATCATTAGAGTGGGCATCAGAGTGGTTAGTTATTATTCACACAAAATACATTCCACTAAACCATCTGCCATCCACTCCAAAATTTCAGGTAATCTTTCAAAAAGCAGCACGCATGCTTTCCTATACCCGGGCTTGAATGCTTTCAATTCCAACTTTGCACATGATATTTGGTGGGCATTTACTGGGTATGAATACAGCATCTTGGGTAAGAGGCTAAAATTGTTGCGCTCTATTTGTTAACAATCAAAACAACAATGGAAGAAGGCTTTAGCTATTAGCCATTTTACTAAACCATTCTTAACAAGTGGTTCATTATTATGCAATTGGTAGTTGACCAAGTGCATATTTGTTGGGAGTAAAAAAAGGCCAACTCATCTACCATAGAAGTATCCGAGATAATTAATTCACAGAATTACCAGTATCACTTATGTACATAGCATGCATTTTGTTTTTTCTTTGAATCTATACATCTGTCGTAAGCTCATTCCTTACAGTAAGCTAGCTTTAAGGATGTAATTCAGTAGATCATTCTTGCCATTCCTGCACATATGCATGCGTGCTTTGGCAAGCTTGATATTCATGCTTGAGATATACAGGACATTTACAGAATTCAATAAATAATCCACTTCAGCGAACAGACAAACAAATACAACAAAGCCAGTGGTTTCCCTGCTCAGCTACTTGAAGAAGGGCCAAAGTACATGCAGATGGGTGGATTGATCCTGAAAATGGAGAGAACTGCAGATGGAATTGTCCAAATGCCATCACCACATATTAAACCCGATGCAACTGCCCCTGCATAGTCCTCAGCATCCTTGCGGTTGATCCGCTCCCATATAAATAGTATCACTGTCCCAACAAACATGTCAATCGCAAAGTATGCTCCAATATAAAACGGAACTGCCATAGCCATTGGAATAGGAATGAACTGTGAAATTTTCTTTGGTGTCACATCTCTCAGGAGGTTTATGACCAGAGCGGCCACAAAAAACCCAGTACACATTGCCAGACAGTGCTTCGGTAGCTCTGAGAATCCCTCAATGCCAAGAATGGCCATTTCCCTAAATATCACAGCATAAGGAGCCTTGTATGGACCATCGGGTGCTCCAATATCAAAAGCAGTCCAAAAC
The DNA here is from genome assembly GCA_026225775.1 of Bursera palmeri. Taxonomy (NCBI): domain Eukaryota; kingdom Viridiplantae; phylum Streptophyta; class Magnoliopsida; order Sapindales; family Burseraceae; genus Bursera; species Bursera palmeri. Next base: position 68,299 of record JANKKB010030215.1, read on the forward strand.
AACCAGAACGTGAGTGGGGCAATAACACAACCCATGGCCGTTCCTAATAACTGGCTCACAAACATAGACTTGGCTGATGATAGTGTGAGGTAACCTGTCTTAAAATCCTGCATAAGATCTGCTGCAGTAGAGACAATTGACATCATAACACCACAAGCCGCTAACCCAGCAACAACCCCACCATTGCTTCCAACAAGAGAAGCAATTATGAAAAGACCAATCTTTCCATAAGTTGAAGCCAAGCTCCAGTCAGTAAGTCCAGTGCCATAAGAGTTGCAGAAGGCAAGGGCAGGGGCAATAAGGTATGAGCAGAGAACCAAATACCACTTGAGAGGTGGAAAGATGATTGGGATCATTGCTGTTGATATAGCTGCCAGGCCCACATATCCAGAAGCTGCAAACCAGGTGGGTATCTTGTCCTTTAAAAATACATCATCTCTTTTTTTCTGCTCCAGTTGCAATTTGGAACTCTCAGTATCTGCTAAAGCACACATCAGCAAAGTTAATTCCCAGAAGAAACAGCTATAGTTCCTTGAAAAAGAAAATTGCCCACTTATTTTGCATCAAGAGGTCTTCACATGATTAGAGAGTTTCAACAGGGCATTTAAGCAGTAAGTGGTTAGGATTCAGAATATATGTAAGTTATATGGAGCTGCTAACAGAGATACAAGGCAGCAATAAATGCACATGCCACTATCTAATTTCAACAATACTAGATTTCCATTAAAATAGGAGAATCTGTATTAAAAGGCTACCAAAAATTTATATTTTAAGTCTAACTATCATAATGATTAAATTTCATAAAGTACTCATCATACTATAACCCTACTTGAAAAAATCTCAAGAATCATGCAGATCCAATTAGCTGAGATTAATTAACTTACAGTTAATTCCGAGGAAATATAAAAAACTGGAGGTGTCTCACTAGTAAACCAAAAAAATTGGTTGAATCAAGTTGAAACAGTTGAAAACAATTATCCTTGGCCATCAGAAGCAAAAACCAAAAATTTTAAGAATAATACTAGGTGCAAACCTTAAATGATGAACAATATTATTTGCTAATATTTTTCTCTGCTAATATAGGAGCATGTATATCCTCACCTACAGTTTCACTCACAATTGGAAGTTTGCCCTCTTTGGTGCTTCTGTTGCACATTTCCTTGACAGTAATAGCTATTATCTTCACCAGATTGTAAAGACCATCCCCAAGAATAAGTGAAATAGCTATGAATACCTGCAAAAGGTGATAGCAAGAAAGGTCATTTTAGAGCAGAAAATAAGAGGAGATACTCACTAAGGCACAATAGACAGGCAGTGAATTAGCAAACAGAGAAAAAATGTGCAAGTTTATGTGACTTATAGGTCGCCTCAAGATATAGCTATAAATAGTCAAAAACCCTTCAACAGTTATGGATTGGCTTTGAGACAATAAAAGAATTTAATTCAGATATATGTTATTCAACCATACCTTATACCCATAAAGACCTTTAAAATCATTGCTACCCAGGTCAGCTGGATACCAGTCCCCAGCATGTTGGGAGATGAAGGGCCAGAGAAAACCCCATGATATGATAGCCCCAAGAAGAACTGAGCAGTTGACAATGTGAGGACAGATAAGACCACATCCAACATAAGTTGGACTAAAGTCAAAATAAAACCTGTAAATAGGAAAAAGTAGAAGGCAATTTCAGCCAATTTTGTGCTTATCTTACAAGAGAAGAAAGCATACTCTGTATGATGAAATTTGACAAACAATACAAAGGGAAAACATAGATAGAGCTCATATGGACCCCTCTATGAATCACTGGAACTCTATGTAAAATTTAACTTCACTAGAGCTGCGATTTTCATATAGAGGCCCGCAGTTGCTGCATGCAATTCAGTAATAGGCCCAACAGTAAAAAACACTTATGTTAAACTATTTTACAGAAAAAGGAGGATGAACAGATAAAGACTATTTTTAATATTGTTGCTATCTCATAGAGATGTATAAATATCTATATGAGAACTGTAAGCAAAAAACAATTGTAGGGCAATTTAAACGCAGACATAATATAGATACAGAAAATGTAACAAAAACAGAACTGTAGTTTCTGAGAGAGAAAAAAAGATTGAGATTATACAAAGAAAGCTAAATAAGCTTACGTGTTTTTAAATAGAGTCAAACCAAGGGTAGGAAAATTATCAAATCCACATGAATCTCCAATGCCACTAAAAAACCATTTAAAGCAGCTCCAACAGAAGCTTATGCTCAAATACTTCCCAAGACTCCTTACTTGATTCCTGTAATAGGAGTCAAACAATATCAGATATAATTAGGAAGAAAAAAATCCTTTTCTTTTTCCAGGTGAAGGGGAGGAGGTTAGTGAAAGCTTCAATCATCATTCACTCTTTGGTTTTGATTAATTTTCCTTGCAGACTTAATTCTTTCTAGTAGCTTCCCTCCAATTGATTTAAACAACGAGGAAGTATATCAAGACATAAAAATGATGAACTTCATATAATTAGCAATTACCCTGCAAGTTCAGCTCCTGTGTTGGTGTGAAAGCTATTTATCAACATTGCTGTGGCTGTACCACTGGGGTACGTAAGTTTATAATCCAAGACCATAACCTGGTACCATACAGAATAAAGAATGAGGATAGAAATAATACTGAAGGAGAAATAAATAAATTAAAAAAAAAATTTCCAACCGCCAACATTGGCTGTCGATGGATATACTTAGACTGGGAACAACATATGTAAAAGGATTCAATCTAAGTGGCTAACAAGATTCTTTCATATAGTAGTTAAAATTTGTAGCAAACCCTTATAAGCAAATACAGTTGAAAACGAACTCAAACTCATTCACTCCCTGTGATCCTTCATCACTTATACTACCCCATACATCTGACTGCATTTTGTAACTGAAATGGAATATCACTACCGAACTGGAATTATACATAGTAGTACTCACATCTAGCAAAACTGGCAATGATGATGAAATGAAGGTGAAAGCTACCTTACGAAGGGGAACAAGACTGAAAAGTCCAAGAAAACTGACAACAAACAGGAAACCGATCATCCATCCCAACCCTGGATTCTTGACATCTTCCGCCCGGTTACCCGGGTAGTCAGCACCAATTAGCTTATACGTTCTTTCATCCATTGCTAGCAGATACGACCCAAATCCCCCTGTCAACAATTTAATACCAATTCTGACATCAATCTCAATTTTAAAAACTATACTAACCGCCATTTCATTACATTATAAAATTTAATAACTTTAACAGTGTCTCTAAATTTGATCACTTTAAGTGCGTCTAATTGCTACATTCCACAACACCAAACCTGAAAACTAAGTGAATACAAGGGTGAATTTCACTTAAGCTCTACTAAAAAACTCAAAACTGAAGCTTATGACGATGAGCAAATTTAAAAATTTTAACTTTACATTCAAACAGAAAAATAATTTGAAAAATCAAAACAAGATGGATTGATTACCACTAAAAGCGAGGCCATAACAAGCTACAACACAGGTTTGAATGACAGTGTTCTCTTGTCTCGTGAAAGGCTTAATCGAGAACCCCAACTTGGACAAAAATCCGGTCCACGACTTTACGAAGAAGAAACCAAGCAATCCGGCAGCAACGTTGAGTGACGGGATGATCCCGACCGTCAGATTCAGCTTGTGCGTGATGATGCAGAAGAGCGTCCCCATCATGGCGCTCGCCACCAGTCCTCTAATCGTTATCTGATCCTGCCATTCCGGGACCGGCTGACCCTCGTCTTCGTCCCTGATTTTGTCGCCGTGAGCGATCAACGGCTCTGATGCTTCCGCTTCGGTTCCCATGATCTAGAGTCGATGTTTGTTTGGTACAGAATCTGAAGAGTTTGACGGATAGTTCGAGATGTTTTATCGAGGGAAAGAATAGTTTTCATTGGGTGCGGATGAGGTGAGGATAAGAGTTTGAAAGTTCGGTGAGTCGCCCAAGGAAACTGAAGACTGGCAGATGGGTGGTCCAATGGGTGTTCAACACGTGTTATTTTCGGTTAGCTTGGTTCTCCGTTTGGTTTCGATTTTCGTCGTTCTAGCAGTTATTAAGTTGTAAATTAGTTGGTCCCCGCCAAAATTCTGATAAAATTAGAACAGGCATAAACGATAATGTCAGAATAATAATCTTAACAATGCAAGAACACCTTATCTCTACTAACATTATTTGTAAAAAATTAAAAATATTTTCCTTAATAATTTAAAGAAAACCAGGTTTATTTATGATTAACATCATAATATCCATCTACCAATTCAATAAGCATGATTGTGAGTTGGTAGAAGAATTGAAATTAAATTAAAATTTGATCATATTTATGATAAGATAGAGGTAGGTAGTGGTCTATCAATTACAATAAGAAGAGGAAATTTTTTGGTAGCCATTAAGATATGATCATAACCCATTCATCTGTCTCTTACCATCCAACCTAACAACAATTTCACCTTCCTTTTATCTATTGGGAGACTTTTAGGACCTGCTTTTGCTACAACAACCACAACTAGAAATGAAATAATATAAAAAGTTTTGCTTGCTCCAATCACATACTTAATTTAAGTATGGTGTAATTTAATATAGGAAAATTCTAAAAGTAGTTTTATTTTTAAGTATAATTTAATATAGTCGTCATTTGCTCGACAGTTCTACAACTCGATAGTTACTAAACACATCGGATTAAAGTTATATTATTAAGTTGTTGGATTGTTGGATTGTTTTGTCTGAGTGGTCAAAAGAACTATGATGTTATAAAAATTGAAAGGAAAATTATTTTTTAAAACGTACTAAAAAATAAGATATTTTATATTATTATATAATTGTTTATTAATTTCATATATTTAGTTATCATATCTTTTAAGATAGGTTTAAATATTCTTGATTTTTTACCCAAAAAGATTTTTATTTCCTGGTACCAATTTGTTGTGATTTCTTAAAAATGTTGTATTTCTTATGACGTGCAAAATTTACAATTTCTTACTGAAAAGACAAGTCTAAGACAAAAATCAAAAATCAAAAATCTAGGAAGATCGATTTTGGACTGATAAAAAAATTAAAGAGTCAAAGACATCACATATGATATGCAAAATCAATATGAAATTCATTCTTACAATACAATCAAACCACGTTATTCTGGTCCTGAGAATAAGAAAAGAAAAAACGCATCTTTCGAATCAAAGAAAGTTGAAGATGGCCGACATAGCCATTCTTGATTAAACACTGTTGAGATTACTAGCACATAAAGTAGGACCAGTTCATGATTCGGTTGAAATACTTTATTTATCTAAGCCCACCTCGAAACTCAAAGAAAAATGTTTCTTTCATTCAGATTTCCTGGTTTTCCACGTGAAATTCACATGTTCACCATCTAACCGTTCAATTCAGAACAGAGCAGACCCTACCGATGGACTCATTCATTTGCAGGTTTTCTCTTTATCCTAGTGCAGGTTTTAGAACAAGTGGCCGATTCTCTTGTCTTTAATTCAGTCTTTCAATTGGGGCAATAATAATCTCCCGCGTTTTATAGTTGCTTGTTGGCTAGCTAAAAATGAGGATCCCTATAACACCTACTTCATCTTCTACACCTTCCCTAAATTGCTATTGAAAAAGCTTGTCTCACCTTATTCATTATTAATGAAGTAAACGTCAGCAGATGCCAGAGAACTTCATTTGCTAGCCCCTACATGGCCACTGTAAGTTACAAGCTTTACTGGCAGCCTAGCTGCAGGCTGCCGTCATGCAATTGCAGTCCTTTTGGTCCATGTTTATTATCAAGTACTCTTGCTTAAATAGACTTCTCCACAGACATATCACATATGCATTATACTGACGTTGATCGTCGAGGGCCAGCAAGGATAATAATTTCTTGCATGCATTGCACTCACAGGACAAAAGTTAAAAATTCCTAAATAGTAGGAACTAGCTATCAAAACTCAGAAAGGAGTCAAGCAGATCAAGAACCGGGTTGTGAACCATTAAGAACGTGCTATTAAAGTTATATTGATCTTATAGTCACAGTTCCGTCAACTTGTAAGACCCAAGAAGACATTTATATTTGACTTAATAGTGCATAAATGATAAACGACACCATTAACCTCTTATATTATCGAAGGAAGATGTTATTTGCCTTTATTACAATCCTTACAAACGGGAATATACCCCGGAGTTAGATTAAATTTTGCAATTGCATAATATCAAAATATATAGACACCAAAGATTAAAGTACTGTCACTCTTCGTCAACACTAGTCACTTTATCTGGGGTGTTTCCACTGCCGAACCGAAAGGTGTCTGAAACTGAAAAATGCCGCGTGGCTTTTGTCTCTAGGCCAACAACATCTTCCTCCTTAGCTTAATGCTACTTCCACAGATGCCTGGTAGGGCAAGTTGATAAATCAGGACCGGGAACCCTGTTTGTGTGGGCTCCTCACTCCAAGAATTCTATACATGGAAATCAAAGGTCTTTGAGAAGACAAGCTCCAAACTGCTGAAAGAATGTCTTGTCATGCATGCAACAGGTGTACGACTTCATGATAAGAACAGGACAAACAATGTCGTGAAATGGCTTCATGCCATCAATACATACCATTCATGGAAAATTATAGAACCCAAAATAGAAACTTGCTGTTCTGTGACCAAAATGTTGAGCATTCCTGTCTGAATTAATATTCACTCAACATCTATTATGTATTATCAGTTCAATTAATACCACAGGTAGGCAAACAGACTTCATTGCAACTCTTAAAGATTGTCAATATGAAATTATAAAAATATTTGATATAACATAAAATTTTTCAGTTCCTTCGGATGAGAAAACTGTTCACATATTACAACATAATGAAAAGACCAGACTAAACCAAACGTTGAAGATATTTCTATGTAAAGCAATGATTAAGATGACCAAGGAATGGATTGTATTAAAAAAGTTTTAATCCAGACACAGGAAAAAGGAATGATAATATTTGCAACAACCCAGTCAATACACACCAATTAAGTACAATGATACTTAGAGGTGGCACTAACATAATTTAATAAGGATGATGATGATCAACTAAAAGTATCTTACCTGAAACATGACCCACCAGAAAGTTTACAAGTAATCCAGTCCATTTGGGATCCTTGATGAGTATATATAACTCTAACTAGGTAGTAATCATCTTTACACCTGACAATATTCAACAGAAATATATACTTTTGTCCTACAAGACATTGTGGACATCTCACTCGAATCAGGTACCTCGTAAAATAATTGTAAATTTAGGATGATATGATCTAAAATTTTTCAAACAAGGTAATTAAACAGCTTGTGTGCAGACTTCCTTATGTAGTTATGTTAATGTGTCATATCTCTCTCAATTATAAATGTCTTATAGCTAATGAATGTGTCTAAACGCATGCAGATATAATAGCATCAGGTGGATAATGACACAATACATAGACATATTTGTATCTAGAATTTGCATACTTGTTGTACTCGTGCAACCTACTCCCAGCATCATGTGTACGCACGGAAACCATAGCACACCAACTGGTGGGTCTCTAAACCACTCTACAATCGATCCACATGATTTGATCTTGACAAAGAACAGCCAACCAGAATCTTGTATCTTTCTAATCGTCTCTCTATTCACCTCCATCTCAGACTCTTCTGGCGACAACTAACTCATTCCTTTAACAGTCATCATGACAAGATCCTCATTATTTTGATATTTAGATATCTATAATCTCTCCTTTTATAGTCCCATTTCCCTTTACGTATCAAATTCTATCTCTTAAGCAATCAAAGCGTTCTAACATCAAGCCTGAGTTCAAAATGAAGGTATGTGCCAAACTATGCAAATTTTAGTTCAGAATGTTACAAATTGTTCCAAATCCTTTTTAACTTCATCTTTGTCCCTCATTGTAGCAGCTAATGGGCTGGATGCGCCACAAAATAAAGCAAAATAGTATGGAGCCATTCAAGGATTTCACCATCGGTATTCTAACTGCCTCATACACAATTGTTTTCTTGCTAACTTACCCTGCCATGCATGCATGAGCTACCCAAAACAAAAAATAAAAATCATCACAGAATTTGCTCACAACAATACTAAGATAATTAACTAGCTGGGTTGATGTTTATTCTAATACAGCTGTTAAAATCAAGATTCTATATTTTCCTTGCTAAGTAATTACTAACATTTTGCAACAAGGAAAATATTGTCACCTGAATGAAGGGTTAAAAACAGGTTGGTTTATGAACATCAAGGCATAGACTCAGCCACCTAGTTGTTTGCCAGAATCATTTCACATATTCAGATTTTCGGTAACACTATCTTCACTAAAATTGATAGAGACCACCCATGTTCTAGTTTGGGTCATAGAAACTACTCTTTCCGCAAAAAATATTATTAAAAAAGGTGTATCAGTACAATTATGTGGCCACCTCATTATCAACTAACCAAAAATTTGTAGGTTACAGCAGAAATCAATCACACTCCACACAATCGTTTTCAGAGCAAAAAAGGAAATAAATGCATCTGAGTCAAGCTAGCAAATAGCATTTTGCTTCTCCAGCACGTAATTTTTTATGATGACATAGTTCCCCTTGGAAATCTAATTTCAGGGAACTACTGCACTTGCCTTGTGGCTCAGTCAACCCTTGATGACCAAGACTACAATTCAAAACCAAGCTTTGGCTCCAGATGTGGATCACGATCCTCAAAGCAGCCGAAGCAGGAATCTGGGAACTCTTTTTCTGAACTTGAAACCAAGGCAATGGAAGCAAACTTCGAGGAGGAAGCAACTGACGCTATCTCTGAGCTCTTCCATGGCTTTCTGGCCATAGGTACTCTTGGTTCAGAAAAAATCATCGGCGAGCCCACAACACCAACATTTGCCACATCTGTGGAGAACATAGCTGAGGAAAAAACAGAGGTGACAGAGTATGAATTGAAGGTCATCAACGATGAACTAGAGAAGTTCCTTGACGCTGAAGCAGAAGAAGAGAGCAACGACTCATCAAGAAGAGACAGCTATGTTAGCATCATTACACTTTGTGAGAAGCCTCTAGAACGAGGAGGAAATGCTGAAGATTGTGGAAAGATGATGGTGTGTCCCCTACAAGGATATCTATTTGGCTCTTCAATTGAACTTCCGAAGACAACTGAGGTGAAGAAGGAAAAGACGTCACTGGCAGAGCTATTTCATAGGACAAAGATAACAGAAGAGAATTCCATTGATAAATGTGGGAAAGGGGATATGCTGACCAAGCCAACAACGCATAAATCTGTTAAACATTTCATTAAGAAGATGCTGAAAAAGTTCTCTGCAACATCAAGAGGCCTGAACCATAGCGATATTGATTCTGCTTCAACCAAGAAGAAGCTCCATAAGGTGCGCCTTCTGGCACTAGACTTCATCATAATTCTTACAATCACTTTCACATAAAAAGAATAATCAAACTGAGGAAATTCAATCGTTTTTCTTTCCCGTTTCTGCATGCATAAGACGTATTGAATTGGAGAAGAACGTAACGAGAATAGTATGAATTGGATAAAGGTAGTTTTCTGCAGATTTAATTTTATTCTGGCATGCAGGTCATACAAATGTTCCACAGGAAAATCCATCCTGAAAACTCTATCGCTGAAAAGGAGTTTCCTAAGTTGCACAAAAAAAAGTCCAACAGCAATACTTGCTGTGCTGGTGGCTATGCTGCTGATGATGGAGGCCCGATGCACTCGGACAAAAGCAACAAAAGATTTCCTCAAGGATCCAAGTCAAAGGAAGGTGCCCAATATTACATGACCAACATCAAGTGGCCCCATTGTGGGCGCAGTGGCAGCACTTCAAATGGAAACAGGGAGCACTGGATCAAAACAGATGCAGACTGTAAGTATCAATTATATGCCCACATGCTTTTTCTTTGTTTTGCCAAATAACACTCAACACAATCAATTAGGACAGATCGCATGACCTAAACCATTCTCAATCGAGAAAGAAGAAATCTTGTGACGTTAGGCTACTAGTATGCACTGCAACATGACAAAGATTGATTATATATTATATAGAGAGATGATAATAAACTATAGTCATGCTTTGGTAAATAGAAACATAACGGTATGTTATGGGGACACGCACAAGGGCAGGAGGTCTAACAATGGAATGAACGCACATAAAAATTTTTCCAGCATTTATATAAAATTATTTCTTCCAAATTCCAAATTAGATGCTCAAGCTCAATAAAAGTTTTTTAAGACCCAATTAGATGAAACCTTTTTATATTCTTATTATCTTATTAATCCGAAATTCGATTTGGTGTGACCATAATACCCAGAACAGCAAAACCAACCTTTCTATTGTTCTACCTTGTAATTTATGGTTGCTCTATATTATGACACAAAAAATAGAAGAATCCAAGAAAGTCACATCCATAATCAAGAATATATACCTCCAACATAGCTTTGAACATTTGGAGAATAAGTAAAACATCAATTCTTTTGAGTTCTCTCCAACTTCTGTTAAGCGTTTGTTTTTGAGCGCGTACCTCCACACCACTTCAATAATTCTTTTGAATCTGGTACTTGATTCCATCTTTTTGTCTAATTTTTCCCCTTCCCTTCGAAATGAAACATATACTACCTTCACAAACTGTCCCAACGAAACCCATTTCGGAAAATTTCTTTAAGTGGAAAAGCTTTTTATTCACCCATCATTTAGTTACCCAATTTGACAAACTAAGTCGCATGTTTTGCTTTACTAGATGCGTATTCATGTTGGGCGGAGAAGTCTTATTCGAGGTGATAACCGTCCTGGTCGTCCTCTGTTTAACGTTTGACAAAGTTATAAGAACCTGATATTGCGGACGTAATCAGAAAATACATATTGTATTGCAAGTGATATGATATTAACCTTAAGGGAACCATACCAATGATGGATTATATAACATGACATCTGATAGACTGCCATGATAATCTTCCACCAGTCTTACATTATTTGCTATTCAAATCTGAATTCAGACTTTTCAAAATTATTATTACTCTTTCTTTAGGTAACTGAGTCTAAGAAGTAAGAAGGGGCTCTTTTCTTGAAATTAACCCCAAAAAAAAAAAAAAAAAAAAAAAAAAANAAATTAACCCCAAAAAAAAAAAAAAAAAAAAAAAAACAGTTTTACACAAATCAGAGGTCGTTAGCTGTTACGGTTAATACGTAATGCGCTTTTTTTATTTCTTTATTTATTTGGTGTGTGTTGCCACTTATTGTAAAGAAACTATTACTGTTAATTTTTTTTCTTGTTTAGTAAACAGTAAGCTTTACAAGCACTAGTTATCGAAATATTTTTGCTACTCATTTTATCACATCATAAACATAAGTAACTCTTTCATTCAACAAAGGCAAAGTTAATTATAAAAAGATTAAAGAAAGAGGTGTCTACACAGAGCTATATATTTTTGCTGCTTAAGATATTCCAAAAATTTTATTTGCATCCTCAATTCATCATCAAAATCAGCATGCTGAAATCAACTATATCCAACTGTAGTTTCTAAACACAAGAAGAATTACAACACTGAGAAACGATGAAGACCCATTTGTATTTTGCACTCAATATGTCAAAAGTATACCAATATAAAACGTTCCCACTCGATTGAAAATAGATTCTTATGACAACTGCCAAACCATTAAGAAGGAGGTAGCAACTCATCTGCATGTTTCCCTGACAACTGTAGTTTCGACCATACTGTAGCTCCTGGAAGATAATTAAGTTTAAGAATACGTATTCTGACCCCCTTTTACTGCTGGCATTGTAGACTTGGTGTTGGAGCTGTAGCGCTAATACTGAAGGTACTGCTTAGTGGCTGTTGATCTATCTGAGTAAGAAGTTTCAATTTGGTGTTTTATGTTATCATGTGTTGTAAATTGTGACCGAGTGAAATGGTGATGAACTCTGGAAATAGTGAGAATATGATGTATCTGTCTTTAACTCCTCGGTGTATTAATAATGCTTTGGCACTGTGTTTATCCTAAGCTTATTAATTTCTAGAGCATGATGTTTGATTGCATGTGTCATTTAAATCTTTGCATGCCTCAATTTTGTACTGGACATTTGGCACCTATGTTCAGTTTACTCGATTAGAATCAGCTGCATTCAATCTTCTTGCATGGAAGTTGAAATATATGTACCTAATAACTCTGCCAAGCCCAAATCCCCAATTACACTGGTGGGGGCTCTTCCGTCAGAGTTCCACCCATATCCATCCTCCATGATCGATCAACTAGAAATGCCAACTCTCTGAGCAAATGACACCAGAAACTCCATAAGTAAAAAGAACATATGTAAGCAGATTATCAAATTGAAAAAACTGAAGCAAACACATAAATGCCTTTTTATCTATCGAGTAAGGTTCAATTTCTTAGTCTATGGACTTTACAATAAGAACAATACTGTGTTTATTGAAATAAATTCAACTTTAGACCTAAATAAAACAGATTGGTTTCAATGAAGTGAAAAGACTCTACTGGGTTTTGAAGACATTTTTATTGAGCTTTTTATTGCAAAACATAATTACACCTTTATGAGATAAGACATTCAAAATGTAATTGGTCCAGCAGAAGTAATATAAACACAATACAAATCTGATTAGAAAGCTCAAAACTTTTGAGATTTAGAATAGTTCTTCTCATCAATGATTGTGTCCAAAGCCCAAGATACAACATAAACTTGCAATCCACGATTTTTGCATTTTATGCTTTCACTTAAAAAGAGGAAAATCGACCCCTTAAGCACAGGTTTTGCTCTTACTGTCCACAATTTATCATATCTTCATCTTTGCGATACAAGACAATAACTTATGCAGTCATCAATAGAGAACCAATTTCTTTAATGGAGTTAAACACAGAGAAGTCAATACAGGATACACTGATTTGCATGCATGGAACATAAGAAAAGATGAACATGCAAATAGCTGTCTCAATGCCTATAATGAAAGGATTTGTCCAATCTAACACCTTGTGCCCAAAAACTCATACTCATGATCTCAGATTATAGGTAATATTTATAATTAAAGAAATATGATCTAACTTTTCAGGTGGCATTCTAATGCCCTTTAATAAAATGATCTATGTCATACATGAAAGTGCAAATTATAAACAATGGTTCTGAAAATGGGTAGTAGAAATCATAAATTACGGTTTCTAGCTCTAATATGGTGACATGCTGATTTTCTAAATAAGATCCCAATAACAAATTAGTAGAGACAGTTGAAAGAGGGAGACTTACTTGAGGTCATGACTGACAACAAGGATGGTTAATTCCTTCTTCAGATGCTTCAAAAGCTTCACAACATCTGCCCGTGCCTTCCAGTCTGATTTTCCCAAAAATTGCATAACCAATAAAAATAATAAATAAAAAAATTCACTTCAACACTTAGGAAAAGGAAATGCAAAATGAAGAAGTTAAGATTTGTAAACTGGAAACTTAGCACAAGCATAAGCAGTAGGTAAGAATTAAATGAACTAAGTAGGTGGAACATAACAAGTTATATTTTCCTATGAAAAGAACATTTAGTGCACTCCAATCATAAATCATAACAAAAAATTCTAAAAATTATTTGAAGAAATAAATGTTCAATAATATGATAGATAAGCCATGGAGCTAAGTTGGCTTATCAGAAAAGTTCTCACTTCGTACTATCAATTGATAGAATACAAATTAGCAAACTAAATGTACAAAATTCCTAAAATTCAGAGAAAAATATCCAATGATCAACAGTCACCACCCAAAACATTGAATGTTAAAATGTGCACACTAGAGGCAATAATTAAGGTGGAAATTCAGATTCCAAAATAAAGTGAAACAAGTAACTCAGACAACCAAATAATGATCTAGCATAATCTTACCTTATCTTTTAACTATGACAACTAAAAGAGCAAGAAGAGGCATATCCTGACCACTGACGACAAAAAGATGCTTTCCAAGAATTTTAATAATACCAAGCCACATAGTTACAAGGATCATGCATGCTTAATTGCTAGATTAAACTTTGGTGAAATTTAAGTTTATAAAGCTAGGCAAAGAGGAAGACAACCAACAACACAGGACATTAAGAGTAATGAACAACAGTTTATACCAAGACCAGCAAGAGGCTCATCCAATATCAATAAATCTGGAATTTGTACCTGAAGAATAAATATAATCAGCAAGAGCAGTCAAATCATGCCATGCTCATACATAGCTATAAGTAGCAATCTTATAAAACAATGAATGAAAAAGGAAAAAGAAATTTTGAAACCATGTCTCTGAGGCATCTTAAAAATGTGCATGCATGTGGGGGCTATATGCTCTTACCAATTGAATTGCCAATGCAAGTCGACGTTTATAGCCACCACTTAAAGAAAAAGGGTCCTTGTCCAGTGAGATCCCATTCAATCCAACCTAGGGTTAAATATACGGCTCTTAGATTTGCAAACACTTATAACACAACAAAACAGATCTAGAAACATTAATGCATAGCAATAAAGGAGCATAGATACCCAATTAATAGCTCTTTGGAGATTCAATGTAAGGTGCTCCTTTAATTGAAGACTACCACTTTGCCTTGGCCATCCGAATATAACTTCATCAAGCACAGTATCTGCCACAAAATACCTACCAAGCAACATAATATATTGTTAGAAATTTAATAATGGAAAACTCAGTTACTTAATGAAAAGAATAAATAGAAGATGGAAACATTGTTGAGAAGTGAGAATTTATCCATAAATTAACTTAGTCGCAAGAGTCTCCTTAACTTTGGAATGAAATGGAACAGATGAAACATCAACAAGGGATGAACCTCAGGAATTCACTTTGATATCAAATCAAAAAGTCCCACATAGGGCAAAAAATCAAAGACAGTGGATATAGCAAATTAAAAAGGGAAAAGTTCACAACTCCTGATAAACAACGAAGAAGATTATCTCCCGTTGATTTCTCATACCTCTCTGGAAATTGAAAGACAATGCCCACTCTTTCAGGGAGTAATGTTTCAGGAGACCCATTTGGCTTGCCATTATTCCCATAATTTTGAACATGTATGGAACCTGATGTTGGTTTGCTTAGCCCTGCAAGAAGCTGCGAGAGAAAGTAGAAGATAAACACACACAAAATATTGAACACCAAGGGGACTAACAAAATGTGCTAAAATCTTCTACAAGAAGAAACACAAAGGAAGAGGTCAACCTGCAAGAGAGTAGTTTTCCCACTTCCACTCTGTCCAAAAATTAAGCCAAAACTGCAGCAATTAACATAATTTAAGTCCATAAAAGCAAAGCACCTAGTCGGAATCAAATCTAGGCAACAATCACTTGTTAATTATGAAATTAGAATACAAACTCGTACCTCCTTTCTGGAAGGGAGAAACTAACTCCATTTAAAATGTTAAGCTCAGTCCCTGGAGGTCGATAGCAGACATCCTTAACCTTAAAGCAACATATCATATAAATTCAGTAACTTCCGCTACATTCAGCTCAGCTTTATTCTCATTCATAACATAACCACACATCAGTCTCAATCATCTCTTTTCAGTGAATTGTTCATAATTTCATCGAAAACACATGAATTCAAAAGTAAACGCACAGACATTCTAAACAAATAGATTAAAACCTAAAAATAACAAAATTAATTAATTTAAAAAAAAACTCACTTCAAGGCAAGAATAATCACAGAGGATTCGAATTTTCTGAGTTCTTCTGAAATTCACTCTGTAAAAGAAAAATAAAATTAATGGAGAGCTAACCAAATTCGCAATTACGAAGATGAGAAGTTCAGCTATGATTCGAAATTGATTACCGAGAGCGTGATTTGTTGGAAATGAAGCTCGATAATTCAAATTTTCTCCAGTGAAGTGGTGACGAGAGCGCCAAAGTATAGATGACCATGACAAAACCGCGGTGAAAGGATATGTTTAGATATATTTGTGTATATATTCATATTCTAATTAAAGGCTTCAGCATCAGTTGCAACTTGCAAGTGACTCTGCCCTCTCCTTCGGAGTTGGGTCGGGCCGTGACTGTTTCGATGGATGGGTAGGTGCGAAGGTTTCACATTATCATTATCCCTCCGAACACGTTTTGGTGGCCTTTCTTTCTTTGTTTTAAGAAGGAAATAAGAAACACGTAATGATCAGGTTTAGCTGTTGAGAAATGGAAAGGTTACAAGTCAAGCATTAATCAAATATCAATCAAAACAAATTTATGAAAAACACTTAGGTACTCGTTTTTAAGAAAAAAATGATGTCAAAATTCACTATGAAAAATACAAAAATTATGTTTCAGGATCAAGATGAGAATGACGAATTCTCTATCTCCGTCATCTTTTCGGATTAGGGATAAGGTGATTGTCATTGTACCAATCTTTGACATTTAAAATATTTACTTTTAATATATAATTTTACTATAATATTTTGTTAGTAAAAAATAAAAAATTTATATATTCTTATCTTTTTATATATTCTCATAATAAAACATAATAGTATACATAAATAAGAGAGATTCCTTTAAGCTTATTTCACTTTTTTTTTTTTTTTTTGGGGGTTATGGTGATCCAGAATAGGTCTCGGTCAACCCAAGATCTATATGAAGGCCCACTAATGGGATCCACTATTTAAGCCCACTGTATAGACCTTTTTACTAGGTGCCATATTGACCTCCTTTCATGTATATATAAGCCCACCTATCCCAATTTTTGGGTCATTGATTAAGCCCATTGTTTAAGCATATTTACGAGGTCCCACGTTGACCTGCTTTTGCGCCTACATAAACCCTCCCATAGATGCACATTTATCAAAAATTTTCATTTTTCTTAATTCCTTTGCATTTTAAAATATTAAATATGACATGTCAGTTGAATATAAGGAACACCAAGAATTTTTAATATGGTTTAACTTCATTCCCTACAACATCCTGCCTACATCTTCACTGAGTAAAAAACTTTGTTTATAATCACCAATGAACTTTATAATTGTGTTTATTATATGCACATTTAAAAAACTTTCATATTAGAAGGAAAAGGCTAGACGATTTTAGTGATAGATGGAGAATGGTGATTTCATGAAAGTATCAGAAGCATTTTCCTCATAATTGTGTTTCATCTTCTCGGTAATGCGGTGGCTCAATTAGTTGCGCAAAGTAGGTGTAGAACAACTTTATTTGTCTAGTTGAATTTGCAGTAGATCTTGACCACTTTTGACTTCTTTCTCTATTTCCAAGTAAATGATACCCTTGGATGTGAAGAAGCACCCACTCATGCTTCTAGTGTTTTTAGAATTATTTTATTCATTGATTCCTTTAACATGCTAAGCTAAATCGTGTTAGATTAATTAAATCAATTATTAAGTCTCTTAAACACCGTTTAACAGTCCGAAAGATAAGTGCTTAGTAATAGAAAAAGTTTCTTCTAATTTCGTTCACTTAAACCTGGTGGAAAATCAACATAAAGTGTTTACTTTTAAGTCGAGTCAGAAAGAAATTACATTCTTTCCGTGCCAAAAAGAGTTGGAAATCAGATCCATTTACTAGAAAATTTGAATGGACTTTCTGCAATCCAATGAGAAAACCTATTCAATTGCATGCGATTCCAATTGACTACTGGAGTAGTTTGAATGCGAAGTCCAGTCTAGTCTTTGTTAAATGTGCAAAAAAAAAAAAAAAAAAAATACCCCNAAAAAAAAAAAAAAAAAAAACTCCCCCTTGATGCTTGGACTACGTCACTGGTAGTATTGACCTTCATTACTTCAGTTCATAAATAACAAGCCAACCCTACTGGTAGTTGCGTGGTTATCAAAGCTCAAAGCCACCCCACCCGGACTTGCCAAATCATTTTGTAAAGCTGCTCAAAAGCCTCCAACAAGATCTGGTGGTGGGAAGTTTCTGCTTATTTCAAGCCATCATATTCAATTATTCACTCAGTTCTGTTCCCGACCCAACTCATTATATTTAACAGGTAAATTTCCACGAGCTTCACAACGTTTTTTTTCTTCTGATTAATTTATTGCTGAATTCTTCGTTTTCATACACAACAACTATCAACTTGTGATAATTGTGAATCATCTAGGTACTTTACGAAAGGTGGAAACTGTCTGAAAGTCAAGCCCCGTTTTTCATCCAATAGGGATATAAAACGTGGATCCCCTGGACAAGTGATTCATGCGTGGTTAAATTGTTGTGTTCGTGTCCTTTGTATAAGCCAGTAACATTCGGAGCGTTACCACGGACACTTGCTTGTCCTTCCGTATACTGCTACGTAGAGCCTGTAGTTCGTAGTTTCATTACACTGAAACAGCGAATTCCAGGTGTCACCATCAAGCTTATAAATTCGGTATCTTCTCTTTCATTTGTTGTGCAAGATCCTGTTTTTCATAAAGTTAAAGGTGAAGCTTTTTTTTGTCTTTTCGAGTGATTAGCAAATTCTTTTTTTTTTTTTTCCTTCTTCTTGCTTCTGGATTGCTGGCTTTGATTGATTTAATGGTCTTCACGTTGATGGGGTTCGATTTAACAGGTTGTTGGATTTGAGAATGGAAAATCCAGTAAAGAAAGTGTTGGTAACCTCTGATGGGGACGAGATTTCGCAGAACATTGCTTTCCATTTAGCCAAACGGGGATGCAGGTTTGTTCTCAAACTCTGATTCAATCTTATCTTTGTGTTTTTCCATGTGTTTAATTGATTAGAAAAGCGAGGAATCAATGAAGAAAATTTTGGTTTTTTAATAAATTTTCTGGGTTCTTTTTATTCTTTATTAAAGGAATCGATTGCTGGCTGAATAATAAAAAAAGTCAAAAGATAAAAAACGACATTGGGATCAGAAAATTATTGTTCTGATTATTATTATTATTTTGGGTTCTTTTTGCCTGTTTTAAGATTGGTTTTGATGGGACATGAGAACCGTCTCCGAAGCGTTGCTGAGAAGATAAAGGGCTTATTGAAGGGCTTTGAAGCGGCTGACGTGGTGGGACTGAATATGGAAGAAGACACAGAAGTAGTTTTCGATGAGGCAGTTGATAAGGCATGCAAGATTTTGGGCAATTTGGATGCCTTCGTGCATTGTTATACGTATGAAGGTATGCCTTCTTTTGGTCCTCTGATTGATGCTCGAGACAAAAGAGAAAGAAATTTTTATTATAAAATTCCTGTAGTTTGTGGAACTATTATCCTGTTCAGAGAATTCGAGTGGCCCATTGTCCATATTTTGGAAGTCCAACTAATTTAATTTAGAAGTATCTTGAAAGATGAAACTTGTGTCGTATTTGGTAAAGAGGTTTTGGTGAAAACATGATTGGTGAGTGTCAAAACTTCCGTATTATAATATGTGATCTGATAGCACGTGATTAAGATAAGGCATCCTAGTGACTCAAAGTAAAAGTGTAATGATGTAGACATCTGAAAGCTATTGGATTCTCAAATAGACTCTGCTCTTTTGCTTTTTATTCATTGCATTGATCCACTGATTATCTATGTAGTGGCTGGTTTTTTAAGTGTTTGTGAGACGAAGAAAAGATGGTATTGTGGGCTCAAAGTTTGGAGTTGACCAAGTACTGTCTTTCTGATCTATATAATTTTGCAACAGTTTTGGACCTCGTTGCCCATCAATTTCTATTTTGCTGTATAGATTATGGATTCATCTTATAAAACTTACATCCTATATTTTAAGGAAGCATAATCTGTGTTCAATATTTTAGTTGTGTTTGGATCTTGAAAATAACATTTTGTCTGAACCAATATTATAACGATGGATGTAAGTGACGGATTACTGTTGCACAATTCAGAGTTTATTATCTGTAAAAAAAATATCTGATTAAATATATTTTACATCTATGCTGCTTCTGTTATTCATGAATAGTAATATAAGTTTCTACCTGACTGATTTGTGATGGAGAATTAAGCAGAATTTGTATGCCACATCATTATTTACTTGGGAATACTATCTTCTACTTTTCTGATTTGTAATGTAGAATTCTATGAAAATTAGGGGTAGAGCAAGATGTGACTGTTATCCCCATGACAAAGACTCGAATAAGAAAACTTGTAACACCATGTATATGGGAAAACCAAATAAGGATGAAAAAAAAAATGATCATCTGCATAGTCACCAGGCCTGGAAGTTGAACCGTGAAGTGTTGTTCACTTGGAATATAGTGAACAGATATATTGCTGTAAGTTTTGGCCCTGAAAATGGAGAAAGCAGGATATCTTTAATATAATGATGGCAAAGGCAATTGCTATCAGCTGGAAGATGGTGTTAAAGAATAACCCTTATAGCAAATTTGCTGGGTTTCATTTCATAGGAAGACCAGATGGTGTTTCTTAAGAAACACTAGTTTGACAGCTATTGTAATAAATAATTTTCCTCTTTGTGTCCTGTTACTGTCTATAGATCATGGTTCTCCTCTTTTGTACTGGTGATTATCTAAAAATATGAATTAAAAATCTTTTAACATTCTTTTTTCTATTCAAATTTTCATATTTGATTATATTGAGGCAGATTTAAGGCAAATTCATCTTGTCTGATTATGTGAAACAGGAAAGATGCAAGACCCTCTACAATTTTCTGGGGATGAGTTCAGAAAATCAGTGCGAATCAATTTTATGGCTCCATGGTTCCTATTACAGGCTGTTAGCAGAAGAATGCGAGACTATAGTGCAGGAGGTTCAATTATATTCTTGAGTTCTATAATGGGCGCTGAGAGAGGTCTGTATCCTGGGACTGCTGCCTACGGTGCATGTTCAGCAGGTGTCCAGCAGTTAGTTAGGGTACGTATATTTATCGTGATCCCATTTCATTTCTGTATATATTATTTTTGCCAATGCATTTTTGCTGTGCATCAAAGCCCCATTATACAAAGGATTTTGACCTTTATGGATCCTTCGCATGCCTTGATGTTTCAGGGTTCATATATTGGTGGCCTTTATTGCAATGTTTTGGTTGACAGGGTATGTTCAAATCTCATGTAAGAGGTCTGGTAATCTAAACCAGAGAAGCATCATCTTATGTTGTGCTCAAACTCTAGCAGATCATGGGTTTTAACTTGAAATTAGGGAATTGTAGTCAATTTGTGTACACCTTTTATCATGTTATATTGAACTGTGCTTGAAGATGACCTATGTGTTTTTTGTGATGCCAAGTCTTAAACATGATAATATTTTAGCTAATTAACTTTAGTGATGATGATTCTTTCTTGTCATATGAATCATCTGAACTCATTTTTCTTGCCTGCAACGTAGTCATCAGATATGGACCTTATTTTAGAGTGGTTAAAGGGATAGGAAAATGCTAGACAAATGCAATGTAAATGCATCTTGTAGTAGCTTGGGCTAGCACCAATTCTAGGCAGGGCAGTAGAAGTCAACGAAGTGGTTCGGCCATGTGCCATAGAAACGATTGTTATTTAAAGCGGAACATGCAAGGACGGTAGAGGTTGGTTATGATTGGAACACATGTTGCTCTTTGATTTGGCAGAAAATATGCTTTGGATTAGCTGAACTGCTGTAAAGTAGAGACCATCTTAGCGTCTTCTAAATAGTTGACGCGCTTGGTTTAGAATTCCTTTTCCAGCCTAAACTTTCCTGATTAAACATTAAAGTTTAGATGTTACCATATAAATTGTTTTATAGAAGAAAATTTATGTTTCTTGTTTGTTCCAAAGTTGAATTACCTATGCCAAAACCTCTGATTGCTATTTTCAGACAGCAGCAATGGAAATCGGAAAATACAAGATCAGGGTTAATGCTATTGCCCGTGGTTTGCAACTAAAAGATGAATATCCAATGTCAGTGGGTGAGGAGAGGGCCAAGAAGTTAGTCAAGGATGCAGCACCTATGCAGAGATGGTTGGATGTCAAAAATGATCTTGCTTCAACTGTTATCTACTTAATCAGTGATGGTTCAAGATATATGACTGGGACAACAATATTCGTTGATGGGGGTCAGTCCCTGACTAGGCCTCGTTTGCGATCCTATATGTAGTTCTCAATCTTGTTGCATTTATATATCAATTCAACGGGTCTTGTTCGGTTGAGGAGCATATTTATTCTTCAGGAAAATCACATCAAATACAAAACTGGGCCTTCTTCCATAGTTGCTGGTATAGAGTATACAAAATAGAAGATAGCAAGAAACAATGCAGTAGATTAACTCTACAGGTGATCAAATGCAGGGCTTTTCACTGATGGGTATCTGTTATCTCATGCTGGTCTGTTTTTGTCTGTTCACTTTATGGCACAACGATTGCATTATACATGAGAGATTAGAATCATTGGGTGAGATCATTTCATCCCTACAATACTCCTAAAATAGTAAAAATTCAATGATTAAAATGAGTGTCGGTGGAATAACTTTATGCCAACTAAGGGTTGAAATTTCAGAAGCCAGCTTCTAGGAGCTGGGTTGTGTTCAGCACTTTCGTAGTCAAACAAAACTCGACATTGATGAGAAGCTTTTGAAAACGGAGAGGCAGCGGTTAACAACTTAAGACTAAATTGGTTTAAATGTTTGCCCATTTGTTGTAGAATGATCAGACTATGAACATCTCATAATTTTGTGTACAAAGCTTGCCATCTATTCGGCATAAAACTATTTAAATAATTCTCTTCTCCCAACATGTGATGTGAGCTAGGCTGCTCCTTCCGTGGCGAATTATTGGATCATATAATTGTTAATTTGTTACCTAATATTCTTGCAGGATTTTCAGGAAGCATTTGTTCAAGTCAAGCTAACCAGACCTTGTAGCCGGCATAGTCATTTTTGTCATTCCAATTTATTAATTAATTACTAAAAGGTCTGCCTGTTCAGAATTATAAAATATTCTAAGAATTATATGCATTCACTTCACGTGTTAATGTTAACTTAAAGAAATTTCCCCCTTTTTTTGAGAAAACCAAAGGCCATCATAACTAAGGAGCCTTCTTGCTTCTTAACCTACCTCGTTATCAATAGAAAACATAAAATTCTTTAATTAAATAAGTATAATATTTAACGAGGAATCTTGTCGGAAGGTTCAAGGAGAATGCAAAAAAAAATGTCACTGATTACGCATGTGCCATACCCTTGCAACCCCATTCAAAGTTGACAGCTGAGCTGATAGTTGGAATCCAAGACAAATGCAGCCACCAATCAATTATTCAACCCTGAATTCTTCACATCAAAAGCTTCATCAACTCCATCTACGATTTTAAAAATTAAGATGATAAATGATTAATGTTTCTGTTAATTTTATCAATCATGTTTATCTTATTGTAAGGAATGGGCTCAGCCTATTCCCAATTTGGGTTCGGAAAAATGAATTTTTTCCCGTCCCAATTCAAATCCCATAATTATTCAAACATACAATTAAATATATAAAATTAAGAAAATTATATCAAAATGATGTATTTAATTATAGTGATTTTACTATTAAACTATATCTTTTTTATTTTGTAGTAATTATAAAGTTAAATTGTTCTAGTTTATATTAATTAATGATTCTAAAATGTGTCTCAAACCATAAAATGGCTCAATTAAAATTTTAGAAGATTCTCGTCCCCTCCCCGAACTACCTAATTCGCGAATTGGCCTACCCGATGGTGATATTATCCTAGATTTTAGTGATGATGAAATGTCTTTGTAATTTTTCTATGATTTCAATAAATGTTAAATAATTTTCATAGATTTTCTAAAGATATATATGGCCTATATATTTTCGTAAAAGTCAAATAAATAAGTATAAATTTTTCAAATTTATAAAAGATGACCAAAATTAAGAGAGTGATTTGAAAAGTGATCATATGTGAAGAATTTAAACACCTTGACTATCATCCAAAAAATTGATAGATCAACATTTTTGTTTTGTCGGGCATTGAAAAACTGACAGCTTGAAAACAAAAAATACTTATCAAACGTTAAAGATCGACGTAAAAAAAAAAAAAAAAAATTAATCATAACATCTTTTTTTTTTTTAAATATAGTTATTTTTCAAATGCTCCCTCTAATTTTAGTCTTTTAAGTACTCAAATAATTTTAAGAGAAATTGATCATAAAAACTATATAGTAAGAAGAAATTAAATTATTAGATCAAAACACTTTAAATAATTGAGATTATGTTGAATATTTGTCGACCGTGAAACAAGTTAGGGTTTCACTATATTAACACTCTCACCTAGCACATTCGGGAATGTAAAATGGGTTAGTTGACACTATAGTTATCAAACAAAATTGATTTGGTATCATTCGATCGTCTGCACATGCTGTCTATTTTCTCTAGCAGCAAATGCATGCACATATATAAGAGAATCGTAGATTGATCTAAACATGGTTCAATTTCTTGACGAAGACCTTTAGTAATTCGAATTTATACGTTGACAAAACGAAGTTTTAATGGATAGTCTGTCATGTCTTTGCATAATTTCTTGTCAATAATAGAGAAGAAGTTTGTCTGAACTTGGAAGAAACCCCAAAATCAAAATCAAGAATCGACACGCATGTTTAGATATGTACAAGGTTTTTATACAAGAAAAGTATTTTTTTCTTTTTAATTTGATGAAAATTTGGTACTTGGTAGTAGATAAAGCATGCACACACTTTCAAACACACGTGTTAAGTTGAAGTCTAAAATTTCTTTACGGTGATGTAATAGGGGTGATAATTTGGCAAATGAAAGTGATATTTGAGAAGGAAATGAAGGCAAAGGCATGGGCGACCCCGACGGCTCCTTCTCAATTAATATAATTTTGAGGCTTGTGCAGGTTTTAATTTGACGTTTCAAAGCAAGTTTGAAAATAAGATAAAAAAGCCAAGGCAAGCAGAGCTTATTGGACATTCAAACGAAACCTTTTGCTTTTCAAAATTATGAAGAAGGGCTGCGCGGACCCAGCCATTCTCTTGTGTTTGTCTAAATTCAAACTCACATGATCTCTTTTAGTCTTTGTCCACGTCTGTCTCTTTAAGATTATCTCTGTAACGTTTTTTATTTATTTATTTTTTATTTTGAGTTCCATAAAGTTGTAGCATGATACATTATATATATATATATTATTATCCAGATTAATTCATAAAATTGATTTGATTTGATTATTACGGTTACCAGATTCATCATGTAACACGGGGTAAATACATAGACACCCCAAGGTTTGATCTAAGTAACAAACTCACCCCTGTTATTCATAAAGTAATATAAAGATCCCCATTTTGATATTTTAAGTAACATTAATACTCTTATTTTTATGTGTCAAGACCCCCATGTTTTCAAATTCTAGGAGTGTCTATGTTACTTTATTAATAACAGGGGTGATATTTTACTTAGACCAAACCTCGGGGGTGTCTATATATTTACCCCCATGTAACACGTATTCTTCTTTTCATAGATTAATAACAAGTAGCTATCCAACTGATTTGATGTAATTTGGCCCCTTTCCTCACGCATGATAAAATAGGTGATCCATAATTAACATCTTCTTCACCTTAATGGCATGAGTTTCTAGATAGTCTTAATTTTAATTAAGCCAATATTTTTATTTTTATTTTATCTTACTGTCTATAATTTCACAATTTTATCATAATAACGTTCTAACTTTTCCTTCTTTAAAGAAATTTATGTAGTAACTATTATGGTAATTAATTATAGGTATATTAATAAGCAATTAATATACCACTTTATTAATTACTTGAATTAATAACAATGTACAATTTATAATACTATATTAATTGTATTTAATATCTCAATATTAATAACAGAATTAATTGAAGCTACAATTAATTGAACAATAATGAAACAACTAAATTAAATATCATGCTTCATTAATAATAATATAACATGCTTTATTTAACATAATATTTATTACATATTTCAATTAATAACATACATTTATTAATAATATATATTAATTAATAAAAATAAATATAAATAAAAGGTTTAAGGAAACAAAATCGAGGCTCGAAGATTTTTTTTAAAACATATTTGCCCCTCATTGAGATACTTGAGGTTGTTTAGCATATGTCTCGCAGGATATAATGGTTTCAAGTAATTTGCGAGCACCTCGAAGATTACTTTTGTAGAATCGAACTTTCAACCTGAGCTCTAGCACTGGAAGAGAAAACTAGAGAATGATTGAGAGAGAGAAAGGAAAGAAAGAAGAGATTGTTTCTCTTGGTTTGTTCAAATAAAGGAGGAATGCTCATTTTATAGGTAGTTAGGAGGAGAGTTAAAAGCGGCTCATGAAAGCCCATCATAAAGTAATAGGAGTTACAAGTAATAAATCTCATAATTAATTGAACATTATAAATCAATTTATTTTAAAAATCATTACGAATGTATGATCATAATATTAAAAACTGTTACAAATTTATGATCATAATGTTAAAAACTGTTATAAATTTATTATATAAATCTTTAAGAATTTTAATTAGTTTTATGGGAATATATTAAACAAAAATTTCTCATTCAACTATGGCTCATTAAATTGTGTTAATAACATAATTTTTTCAATATTTTAATCATTTTGATCAACTCAGGACTATGTAAAACCCAATCCAATCGGTTTGAAGTGACGAATCCAATATAAGCGTAGGATTTGGTTTCGGTTGGCGTTAATAATTATAATGAATTGGTTGGACTCACATAATAAAAACTAATCTTAGTTGACCATTATTTCTTTCTAGAAATCCATTGAAATCAACTCAGATAATTTATAAGTAGCTTTATTACTTTGAATGTTTCATCTAGGATTAACAGAAGAATTCTAATTAATCTTAGAATAGATTTGCCCAATTATTTATCATGATCCTTTGTGCATTATATCAGAGAGGACGCCCCAAGTAGATATGCTTCAATATTAAAAATGAAAAGAGAGGGTTAGTGCAATTGTATATATGCCTTCAATTTTTTTTTTTTTTTTTTAAGATGTATATAATTAAAGAGGAGTGATATGATAGAAAGAATTAAAGCAGCAGAATAAGTGAAATGAATAAAAGGAAAAGGACGAATGGGCGCCTAACGAGTGCTAGAAAAGTCAGCGTATGAATGAGATAATCAGTTAATTATTACTTTTACGACGAAAGGGAAAAGAATGTGGATACGTACATGCACCATGAGGGGAATAAGCAATTTCATGGAAGCTCAGGTTGGCACTCACCAGCAGTCGCAGAGGTCCACAGCACTAATAATATTAATGACAATTAACATAGTTTTTCATATACATGTTGGGCATTCAATGGTCTACAGAAACTTATACACGTGGAAAATTTGGTTAGTCCAAACCCAAGTCCTTTTTGTCAAATCTCACAATAATGCCAAGAAGAAGAAGAAGCAGCAGCAGCAGCATCATCACCAACCTTTTTAAAAATTAATGAGCGATTTTCATGCCACAACTTTCTCCTACCACCCCAGTGTCTGCTTCTTGGTGGCATCATTTCATTTACCAATTAATCAAAGTGCTACATTAGTTATCATAGATCATGTATCAATGTATAATCTCTTAATTAATTAAACCTCATTGAATGGGACATAGCCTAGCCACAGTCCGTCAATCAATGCATTTTACAAATTTTAAGAGGTTGGTCCGTACATATGGAATCAATCGTTCCCATCCCATCCATTAAATACATAATCGTATTATACTAAATTTTTTTATAATTTGTAGGTATACTAATGACAAGATATATGCCCGTTTTACTCACAAATCTCTCAACTTTATAGGGTCCAGTTTATCTCTGTTTGGTTTATTAACATGCAATTTGTCTTGCTCCTAATGATGAAGCCGCCACCCATTTTCCACTCTACTTTTTTCTAATCAATCCGCTGATGGAGCTATTTCTTTCCCTTGGAAAATTTTCGTGCCGTCTACGACACCTTTTAACGCTGTATATAGATATGTATGTAGAATGTATATACATTATTCTTATATATACAATTCCTCTATATATATTTGTCCTCACATTAAACTTTGTTTATGTTTTCTCCCTTGCCTCCAAGCATCCTCTCCTTTATTTAGACTTCAATTCAACCTTTTTAGACAAACAATAGTTCTTCTTTTCTCTCTTCCTCATTCTTAATTTCTTGCAATTAGTGTAGTGGATAGGTTGGCCTTTTGTTTTACATGGAAAACTACCAGATGTTTTTCCCTTGTTCATCTTCAGGGCAGTCAGCTTATTCTATGTCAACAAATATGGCAAATTCTGATCACGTTTTCAGTCACGGAGATAGCTCATCAACTGGGTTTCTGGGGTTGAAGCCAGACAATAATTTTGTCCCAACCAAAGCAGAAGCCAAAGACCTTTCTCATGACGGAGTCTTTCTAGCGTCTGAAACGGAGGGAAAACCAGGTAAAAAGAAGGCGGAAAAGAAGGTTAGAAAGCCCAGATTTGCCTTCCAGACAAGGAGTCATGTAGATATACTCGACGATGGATATCGGTGGAGGAAATATGGACAGAAAGCCGTTAAGAACAACAAATTTCCCAGGTTAGTTAAAATCAGTAGTTCTATCTAGCCGGATTTTCTTTTCACATCTACAAGTCGTGTGTGATATCTTGATCTATATTTTTTATTATATTTTACTTCCCATTTCCTTCGCCGCTTAGCCGAAAAGTGAGATCCCACTTGATCTTCCAGTTGTATATATATAAATAAACCTACTTGAGGGGATAAGAGTCTATAGTGCAATTGTTTCCTTTCAGACTCGCTAGGGTTATAATAAGGATGTAATTACACCTATATAGCAATCTATATATATCCATACATATATTTGCATGCATCATTGCATGTACGTGATGCTTAGTTTCATCGGTTCAAGTTCTAGGGTTTCTTTTTCTCCCTCCTTGACGGTCTTTTTGGAAGAGAAAGAGATCGGCCGGGTGAGTGCAGGCAATAAATCCTTTAAGATTATAGTTCCTACACTCACTGTTTCTCTTTACGCAACAGATACACAAACTGATTTTATATTGTACCAAACTACAGTCATTAATGTTTACAACTACGATTAATTGTATAAAACAATCAATTACTAACTTTTAATTTCTACACCTAGGGTAATTTCCATGAACATATTGCATACATATCCACAATGTTGATAACCTAATTAATCCACCACACAAAAATCTGCTAGATTATTCAAAGAGCCCAAATTATTGACCAGAAGTTTGAATTGATAATAATCAATTATTTTTTTGTATTGTTAATTAGAATGTGAAAAGAAGCAAATACAGAAAAACATAATTAATGGGCAATTACTTTATATTTAGCAATTAGATGAAATCACCTCACTTTAACCCTAGATTAAAATCACCTTGAGAAGTAGGGCTACATTGAAACATAGGATTCCGGCAGTAAATTTCCTCCACCGACCATTATACCTGGCTAAGTGTTAAGTGCATAGAAATACAACAAATATTACAAGAACACTACAGGCTTTCCATCACCACCAGTTCAATGATGAAATTAATATTCCTCAAGCCAGTTTAGAATATCTTCAAATTAATTAAGTAAATTGCTTGCTAGCTAGTTGATCATTACAAATTCTTTGGCATGCACTATATGCATATATATATATATATATGCATATATATATATATATATGCAAAGCTTTGAGCGAATAAATTGATACAAGTGTTATGAAATGCAGAAGCTACTACCGGTGTACGCATCAAGGGTGCAATGTCAAAAAGCAAGTTCAACGCCTAACGAAAGATGAAGGCGTTGTGGTGACAACTTATGAAGGGATGCACACTCATTCCATCGAGAAGCCTTCTGACAATTTTGAGCATATCTTGAGTCAATTACAAATTTACGCTCCCTTTTGAAGCCTTGATAACATCGCTCAATGCTTCTAAAGATATACCTTCAGAAATTTACTCCTTATATATATTATGAAGATTAATTAATAAAGATGTGTTTGTAAAATATTTGGTCCAAGATCCTTCTTGAATTAAAGATATCTTTGTTATATAAATATCAAACATTGTAATTTATATATATCTGATGGCTAGTTAGACGATTATGTGAACTGAGCATTAGCTGATCTTGTCATAAAAAAGAACATATTAAGAGACTAATCATATATATATATATAAATTGTTCAATGCTCAAACTGTAGAGTTTCATTGGCTCTAAATCTGCCGACTTATATATGACTTAGGTTTAATTATGAGATACTCTTCATGAGAATGATATGCTCTACAAATGAAGCAGGTTTTCAGTTAGCAAGCAGATTTGGCTACTAATCATCTGAATATGTTTTTACAACATCTTAACCTATGAATGTAGATTAAACACGACTCCATGAAGATTGTCTTGTTAGTTAGATTTCTTATACCGAAGCAAGAGGTATATGATATACTGTCTGTCTGTCTGTCACACTAAATAGGTGAGATTTTAATCATTAAAAATCTTTTGTTAAATGTTGATTATTAATTTTAGATCCCTCAAACCGCTGTGAGGTACGAGATTGATAGGCCGAGACTCTCAAGCTAAAGGTGCCATATATACCGATTTTCTATCTAATCATTATGTGTTAAAACATATAGATATACACACACTTCTGATTAAGATCTTCTAATTTAAAATTTTAATCCAAAGATATAGAGATCTAATGAGTTAATTAATTACACCAAATATCACATTTTTGTGAAATTTTATTCTTGTATCTTACTATTATTGTTATTGTGATTGTGTTAGATTCATTGTTCTTCGACTTGCAAATACTGAATCCGATTAGGTTAGTTGTTTGAGTTACTCATAGATTGTGCTTAGTATAACCTTTACTAGATTGATTAGATATTAGTTTGTCAGTGATCAACTCAAAATTTTTCAATAATTTTTTTATTTATTTTAGATTTTAATGATTGTATCATGAAATGAGATGAGTTGGTATTAATACTTTAGTGAGTATATGTGATTTGATAATTAAATGAAATTTTAAGCGAAATTAAGTTGTACGCCACGTAATTTTTATTAAGGTAAGAAAGAAAGAATATATTGTCTAATGGCATTAGAGGACAAAATTCTATTATCAAACGGACATGCTGTAGGATCAGTTGTATCATAATAACCTAACAAAATAATACATATTTATACAAATTAGGTATACAAACCAATTTATATAATTTGATGTAGTAATATGTGCATGCATGTCTTGTATTTATAGTTTTTATTATAAATTTACTCCTCCATTCATTTTATTAATTTGTTTTAATATATAATTTATATGAAGATGTTGCATGTCTACTAATTAATGTCATTTAACACAAAGAAAAACCCTAATCCAAAGATAATTTGATTTCAACGAATTTTGCTATAGTTGCCCTACCTAGAGCAAGAACATTGCGCTATGATCCTCAATCATAGGGTGAACATGGTGGAATAGAGAGCCTCAATACGAAAATAGTAAGCGATCGTTTGTATGAGAGAAATCACCATTGGAGAAGACCATCTAAACAAGGTGTGTCATAGTTGGTCATAGTTGACACTACTTCATGAGTCCCGATGTAATTCACACTACAAAAACCCCTAATTTCCAGCTCTAGCTATGCATTCTACACACTCTCACTCTCTCTTTAGTTTAGATTCTCTCTAGATAATTCCAGTTTAACAGATTTTGATTTGAGCATAGAAGAGTTATTGTCGGTATGTTAACTATATTTACTAGGGTCAACCTCAAGCAGTCGCCACCTCTAGTGAGCATTGATCATAATTCAAGCATCAACAATCTTACTACTATATGCTACTGTTGATAAATATTGCATGTCCTAAATTCTGCAGTTCATCATTTGACTATAAGCTTTAAATTTGCATCTATACCTTTTTTCTTTTTCTTTAAAAAAAAAAAAAACAACAAAAACAAATTAAGAGCCATAACCTGTCACTGGAAATTGTGATAAAAGTTCTCATTTTGTTTAATTCCTTGTTCTTAGATATTCGTAATCCATTTTCAGCATCAAATGGATTAAATAATTTAGTACTGAATTGCATTGATTACTTCTTTAACTGAATTGAGTAATAATGGTAACAAAATTGAGTAATAAAGATGGTAATCTGATTGATTGTATTTTGTTCTCATTTAATGTTGATTATTGAACCTAATTAAAGTGCGGAATTGTATGGAAGTAAAAGTTTTTATGAGTAAAAATTAAAGCTTCTATTTCTTCAAATCTCTGTGTAAAATTTTCCAGCGTATAGCTAGCTTCAAAAACTATTTTTTTTTTCGACCCAAAACAATTAAATGGAAAGAAAATATTCTGTAATGCAAAAATGCGCTAATTCACTGAAAGCATCTGTTAGCAGTCGAATTCTAAGTAGTCTGATAACTATGTGAAAATTTTTCGTTATGAGCATATGTCATCTACCATAATTTTCATGGAAGATTTCGCAATTAATATACAACAATTATATATGGAATTCTTTAGTTGACAAAAAAGAAGAAGAAAATCCCAAATGAGAATCGTAGTCCCAAAGGGCACGAAGCTTATGTGTTTTTGAGTTGGTGTATTCCAGGGACGTCACAAATAATTCAATCTTTAAATAAATACAAACCGTATTCATCTGGCGGCAGCAGCCACCCCTAATTTGACTGGAGACTCTTCTCAATCAAGAGATGCTTGAAAATTACTAGTGCTTTTTAGCTTTATATTGAAATGAGTGGTGTAAATTGGATACCCCAGCTGCCGCCAGCTCGAAAAAATTAGGTTTAGTTTTTTGATTGTGATAAAGCTCGACAATTTCATCCATTGATTAGTATTATTGTTATATATTTTAATTACAAAAAAAAAATATTGTACTATATATCTAATTTTTAACTTTTGTATCCCAATTAAGGTACTCAATGTGAATTATACTAACTATATATATTAGATTGATATAACGAGTACTGTATTACCATAAATCGAAATAATTGAAATTTTATTATCAACGTAGTTTGAATGAATAACTTTACTGATCATTAGAGTATAATCACAAACTTTTCATATAAATTCTTGATGTATCAAAGATGAAAGTTATCCAATGAATTATATAGATGTTATGACATTCATGCACATATTTATTTTTAAAAATTTCGGTGCCCAACTATCCATGCTCAATCGAAGCTCGATTCTTCTTCTGCTTCATGCTAGGGTAGACCGTACCATACAAGTGGACTCGGTTACTACCTAATTCGGATCATTTAGAATATTAAAATTGTGATATAACTTTGAAAACTATAATATTAATAATTTATTAGAAATACGGATATTTCAAAAATAAAGGAAGGATAATTTTCTTTAAAAGTGAAAAATAATTGAATTTAAAGGAAGTTTTAAAAAATAGTTAACTCTTAATTTTTTTTATTACTTAGTCAAGTGACGGGTCGAGAGATTATTGTCCCATAATTACAATGCCGATCAGGAATAGTTTTAAAATTTTTTTATTTGATTTGATTAAGAAATTAATATATATATATATATATATATATATATA
>JANKKB010030216.1:9257-46648 GCA_026225775.1 Bursera palmeri
TCAAAAAAAAAAAAAAAAAAAAAAAAAAAAAAAAAAAAAAAAAAAAAAAAAGAACGCAAACGATTAGTTGTAACTTGTAAGAACACTAAACTATGTGTTTGTAAGCCACGGTTTAGTTAATTCAATTTGTTTGGAAGTTGCTTGATCTCGAGTATTAGGACACATTCCATTAGCCTATACAATAGATCAATTTTATACCATTTAACTAACAAAATAATATTGAATGAGTGGAATAATGAGGTAATAAATGCAAATGATAAACAAAATTACCAATCAATTGTGAATATGAAGTTGTTTGTATGGTTGTGATTGTGAAGTTGGTTGTATGGAATGCACATGATCACTAACCTTGCACATAGCCATGAAGGGAATATCAGTGTGCCTGTCACCGAGCCCAATCTCTGGTTGTGCCCCACCAAATGCCTTCTGAAGGCCATCAGCCTTTTTCTTCCCCACAAGCACTCCAGGACGACGGACAAACCCAGTTGCTCTTCCTCTATAAGTCTCAATCTCTGTGCCAATAACCATGTCAGCTCCCAAGAAATCTTTCAGAAATGCTTCCACCATGATCCTCGGATTGGCCGTAAGCACGCACCGTCTCCCACACGAAGAAAACACGCGCCACGACTCAGGGTGGAGATCACTAGAGTAGAATTTTGGCAGCACTGCTCGTGCCACTGACTCAATATCGGACACCTTCATTCCAACAAATGACGCAAAAATAAGAACTTGGATGCCTGCTGACTCCGACACAAGGTAATACAGCAGTGCCACAATTGGTGAGGCCAAGAGCAAGAAAAGGAGCCTCAAAACCCCACCAACTTCGTACGCAACTAGAGCAAAGTATGGGAACGAGCTGCGACCTCTAAGCAAAGTTCCATCCATATCAGCAACTACAGTGTGCTTTTCTCGACCTATTGATGCACACTTGTCGATGGTTGGAAATGCAGTAATGGCCATGGCAAGTTGGGTAATTTACTAAGAGCTGAGCCTATCTAAACTCTTATTTTATTTATTTACTATAAGAGAAAAGAGAGGCAGCTCTTGAAAGGACGGTTGATGTTTTGGGCAATATATAGAGTTGATAAGTGATGTGCAGACAAAGCAAGTTGAATTGGAGGCTGCCTAAGAAACGAGAGAAGCTATGGTTAATGATGAGTATAACTATAACAATGCGTTGTTGGAGCCAACGAGCCAAATTTTAGGCAGGACATGAATATGGCACAACCGAGGGTATGGCACTCTTGTTTTTAGAGAGGAAAAACAATAGTATACGCAATTTAGCACAATTAATTGTTTGGATCGCCCGTTTTGTCTTTCTTATAGGCTTCATCTGCTGGAGCTCGTAGCTAATTTAGCATTAATTCAGTAACTCTCACAAGGACTAAGCTATTCAATTCCCATCATGTAATTGAATAATTCGCCCTTCATAATTTTTCCATATTATAATAGACGAAATAGTTACATATATTCGCATGTTTTGGGGACTCTAGATACCCAAAGTTAATTTGCTTTAGTACATATCTACAAGGGCATATAAGTTACTTATAATCATTCAAAAAAAAAAAAAAAGGATTTGTTTGAAAATTCCGTAGGTTTAATGCGTTATTATGGATTGACGAGAATTGATGGGTGTTGCACTCATCAACTTGTAATAACTAACGAGTAAATCACTTATCAATATGAAATCATCGAATAACTGAATTATCTAGTCTTTTTAAGAGGTATGTGTTATCAACTTGTAATAACTAACGAGTGAATCACCTATCAATTTAAATTAAATTGAAGAGTTACTATTTTATTTTAGGAACACAATTAGCACACTAGTTTGATGTCAAGGTAGCTAGTTAATTTGATGAGATAATTAGTATTTGGTAAGCAATTGTGATATAATGGAATCCAACTTGTGGTGTTCGACATCTTGGCCATGGCCATTAATTAGGATAAGGAGACAGGAAAGAATAATTAAGAATGTCTCGTGATCTTCCGATACATGTTACCATCCTCAACCAAACAAAATTTTCTTTTGCAATAATTTTGTTTTATGGTCTTAACTTGACAAAGTGATTGTAACAAGTGATTATATTTTACTAATTAATAACTTTCCATCTCATGGCAATTGATTTCACGCAATTGTATACTGTTTATTAGTAAAAACAGAATTAAGATATAACTTATTAATGTTAGTGATGCATTGATTTGAAAAATAATTGGTTTTGTAGTCAACATCATGCTGAAGCAAATGGTCAAGAACATATTGGTAAATCCAGAAAGAAAACAATCTTCGTGGTGAGAAAGATGGCATAGAGTATAGGGAGAGGCTGGGAGAGTGGGCAATCATGAAGCATTGAAAATGAAAATTCACAATTCATTTCATATTTTTATATATTAATTCTATTCTTTCACGTAAGAAAGCATAAATAAAGTGGGTTTCGCAAACTCAATATTTAAATTTCAAAAACCATGAAAAGCATCAATTTCAATTATTTAAGACTCCACCCACCACCTACACTGCGCCAAATCCTCCCTCTCGTCCCCACCTCTCCCCTTTCCTTTCCTGGTGTTACCGGTAAGAACCAACCCAAGTATTAAATCTTTAATTACGTAATTAATTAATCCTTCCTTATTCACACTCATTGATGAATTCTTAATTATAATTTTTAATTTTATTCCAAGGAAGGAAGGAAGGAAGGAAGGAATTTAAAGTTGACCAACGTCCACCCCCCAGCGTCTTCAAGTCAAGAGCGCCCTGCCTTTCTCTCCTTTATCAAGTTACTATTTTAGTTCCTCTTGGAATTCATTGGAATCTTCCAATCAATGTTAATAATATCAACAATTAATAATAAACAAAGAAATGAATACCTCAAATTCATAACCGACAACCAAACGAAACGCCGTCGTTTTCCGACTCGAAACCTTTTCCTTTACCTTTTACAGGCCAAACCGACAACGAACCGTGAGATTTATGCCTTGAATTTTACAGCCTTAGATCAAGAGTTATGCCTCAACATTTTTAATAAGATTTTGCTTTCTTTGCTGTTCCGCTTCAACTCTAAATAATTATTAAAATATTTTAATATTTTGTTCAGAATTTAAATTTAAAGCCAAACACAAGCCTTTCCATTTCGTGATTCATCGAAGCAAGTGCTTATAAAGACTTTACTGTGTGAAACTCTTGGCTTTCGTTCCCAATCTTTCTCTCGTCCTAGGGTTAGATTGTCCGAGAACTAACCGTAATGGAAAGTTTCGGACCAAACACTAACTGATCCTTTCTTAGGATTTTGAATTTTTAGTGCTTGTTTTGTTTTTGTTTTTTTGTTTTTTGAAAGCGATAATAATATGAAGCGAGGCAAATTTGAGTCGGTGCTATCACTGAGTCGACTCAGGCTGATTCAGGTATTGATGGGCGTCTTATTTCTTTACCTTCTTTTCATGAGCTTTGAAATCCCTCTAGTTTTCAAAACCGACTCTGCCTCTTCGTCGGCGGATGGCTTTATTGGCTTCTTTGCTGACGCGGACGCATTGCCCAAGCATGTATTGCTCGAGACTGAAGAGCTGGAGTTGGCCACGGCGAGTCGGCCGTCGAGAGACGGTTCGGTATCGTCGTATAGGAAGGTTTCTCGGACGCCGGAGCGGCGAATGGGGGAGTTCAAGAAAGTGTCCGGGCTGAACTTCAACGAGACTATGTTCGACGACGCTGACAGCGGCAAAGACGAGTTCTCCGTTCTGCACAAGACGGCGAAGCAGGCGTGGGTGGTGGGGAAGAAAGTTTGGGAAGAGCTTCAATCAGCGGAGACCGTATCATTGACCAAAAACGAAAAGAACAAGAAACACGTTAACAAAACCGACGTTTGCCCGCACTCGATTTCGATATCCGGGTCAGAGTTTTTGAACAGGAGCCATCTCATGGTGCTTCCTTGTGGATTGACACTGGGCTCACATATTACTGTTGTTGGGAAGCCGCACTGGGCCCACCCGGAGAATGATCCGAAGATAGCATTGTTGAAAGAAGGTGAGGACTCGTTGATGGTGTCGCAATTTATGATGGAGCTGCAGGGTTTGAAGACCGTTGATGGGGAGGACCCACCTAGGATTTTGCATTTTAATCCGAGGTTGAAGGGCGATTGGAGTGGCAAGCCTGTGATTGAAATGAACACTTGTTATAGAATGCAGTGGGGTTCGGCTCAAAGGTGTGAAGGATGGAAATCTAGAGCTGATGAAGAAACCAGTAAGTGATTGATTGATTGATTACAATGCGCGTCGTTGTTTTGATTGTTGCATTATGAGTGCATTGAACCTAAATTTAGTAAATAAACTACTGATATTTAAGTAACTGTAGTCAAGTATGAAATTTTGATTTGTTTTTCTTCTTTCTTTTTAATAGTCGTGTCGTTTATCTGATTGGTGACTTAATGTTTAGGTATAGTTTTAGCTCAATTTGTTAATTTGGAGGATTTCTGTATTGGTTTAAATGTCTTTTTTACTCATGTTGTTGCATTTTGTGAAGTTGATGAACAAGTGAAATGTGAGAAATGGATTCGTGATGATGATGATCACTCAGAAGAATCGAAGGCGGCATGGTGGTTGAGCAGGTTGATGGGCCGAACAAAGAAGGTGACATTTGACTGGCCGTACCCATTTTCAGAGGGGAAGTTGTTTGTTCTTACTGTACAAGCTGGATTGGAAGGTTACCATATCAATGTTGATGGAAACCATGTTACATCATTTCCATATCGAACTGTGAGTAGCCTTGTGATATCTCCTGATTTATGATGAAGGTGGAACATCTTAAAATTGATGATTTTTACAGGGATTTGCTCTTGAGGATGCCACTGGGTTATCTGTAATCGGTAATGTTGATGTGTTCCATATATTTGCTGCTTCCTTACCAACTTTTCATCCAAGTTTTGCTCCACAAAAGCATCTTGAGATGTTAAGTAAATGGCGAGCACCACCCCTTCCTAATGGACATGTGGAGCTTTTTGTTGGTATCCTTTCTGCTGGCAACCATTTTGCCGAGCGGATGGCTGTTAGGAAGTCTTGGATGCAGCACAAGTTAATAACATCTTCCAAAGTAGTGGCTAGATTTTTTGTTGCGCTGGTAAGGTTGGATCTGGATGTTGTATATTTTTCCATTTATGAGAATTAGTTTTCTGGTTCCATGCATGCACTATAAGCTGATAATATTTGCAACTTTGTTATTTCTTCACTTTCAACAGCATGGAAGAAAGGAAGTAAATTTGGATCTAAAGAAGGAAGCAGAGTATTTTGGTGATATTGTTATAGTTCCTTACATGGATGCTTATGACCTTGTTGTACTGAAGACTGTTGCAATCTGTGAATATGGGGTGAGTGGCAGAAGTTTCTTTTTCTTGCTAGAAATAATACATGGCCAATGTACTATTATATCACAGAATTATTACTCTTTGCCCTTAATGTTTCTATTCCTTGTTAAAAGGGAAAAAAAACTGCATATTGCTGATATTCGTGGTTGTTTACAGGTTCGCACAGTGGCTGCAAATTATATCATGAAGTGTGATGATGACACATTTGTTAGGGTGGATGCTGTGATAAAGGAAGCAAAGAAAGTCCCTGAAGATCGAAGCCTATATATTGGGAACATCAACTACTACCACAAGCCCCTTCGTCATGGCAAATGGGCAGTAACTTATGAGGTATGGATTTTTATTAAATTCGGCAAACACTGGAGGAGCCAAATTCTTGATTATCTTTTTGCTTGCTCATTTTAGAATTTACAGTTCTTTGCTCTGATTTGATTTAAATGGAGTATCTGTCTATATTGAAATTTATTCTTATATTATTTAGATTGTATTATTTTTAATGAGCTTGTGTCAAAATGAAGGGAACCTAAACATTGCTCTCTTTCCTTCCATTTCATCTCTGTACAACTGTTTTGTGGTCGATATGCTCCTCTGAATATGTCCTTGCCTACCTGGAGTTCATATAAATACATGGCGGACTGAATTTCTATATGCTCCAGAATGCATTCTCTTCTTAACCTGTTTATTATTGTTACTCTTTTAGAATTTCTGTTGTGGAGAATGTTTTGTTTGAACTGTCATAAGCAATGCTTACATTACTTATTTTTCCAGGAATGGCCGGAAGAAGATTATCCGCCATATGCAAATGGTCCAGGCTACATTGTATCTTCTGACATTGCGCAGTTTATTGTGGCTGACTTCGAAAAACACATGTTGAGAGTAAGACATTGATCTAAATATCATCTCTTGATTAGTTCTGCCTTTTGCTCTCTCTCTATGTGTGAAATGATTTGTGAAGTATTTATAGATGATAATTGTTGATCATTCATTTAACCAAATGTGTACCTGTCCAGTTGTTCAAGATGGAAGATGTGAGCATGGGAATGTGGGTGGAAAAGTTTAATAGTTCAAAACCGGTTGAATATGTGCATAGTTTGAAGTTCTGCCAGTTTGGGTGCATTGAAGATTATTACACTGCCCATTACCAATCTCCAAGACAGATGACATGCATGTGGGACAAATTGCAAAACCAAGGAAAGCCACAGTGCTGCAACATGAGATGATAATGAAGATATTGTCCTGTTTCAGTATGATAATTCGAGAAAGCACAGAGAACAAAATTTTGCAGTCGTGGTATATCTCTGTATATATATAGTGGGGTTGCAGATACTTATTGAGGCTGTTTCAGCTCACAATGGTTTTAGCAATTTTGCTTTTCTCCGCCATTCCTCGCAATGGAGTCGGAATAATGAAGGAACCAAGGCTACAGGGATCTTTTCTGTGCGAGGATTTATAGTAAACCCCTGGTTGTAATCTGAAGAGTAGAGAAATACAGGGGCAAGGCGTACTTCCCAGTTGAAATGCTGAATTGGAAAGTCTTCTGCACAATCAACATTTAAAGAAAGACTAGAGGAGGATGAAATGAGTGTATGCGGTTTGCCCACCATGACTACCTTCTCCTGATGACAATTGTAATTCTTAAAATAACTTTCATAAAGTTTGGTGTTAATTATCTAGTGAAATTTTCAAAACTTGACTTATAAAATCTTGTACTAAACAAACTCGACTTGATTTAGTCTTCAGGTTATTTTATTCGTTTAGTTTTTGTTAATTTAAAATAATTTAAGAATTAATCATATTAAAAATCCCATGAACTTCTAAAATTCTTGACCATATTGTCAATCTATTTGCCTAACCAAAAACCCGCCTGAGCTAAACTGGAACATCTCATGGTTTTCTTGTGTCAAACATAGACGCCATTGACTTGATGTTGAAATCTTACCGTTCGTTACCAAATTATTAGTGTAGAGTTGATATTGTGATATGGGATTGTCCAAGGGGTTCGGCAACATCAGTTCTCAGTCCTAACTAGCTACATTTGTTGCATTCATTACCTTCTCACTTACTGATAAGAGCCAAGCCTGCATGAAAGTGGGGAACCGAACCGAAAGATAAAAGAGAATAGAACAGTCGGCATAAAGCGTTGTATATATTGCTTTGTAGGGCTTGAGGAAAGTAGGAATAAAGCAGCAAAACTTTTATAACGAAAAGAAGGAACCTCATGCCAGAGCTTAAATATTTCTTTTACTATTAACTTTCCACGCAGTCTCTGAGTTCTTTTTACAAGCTGGATAAGGCAAATTGGATGGTGAGGATCAGGCGTGAAGCATCATAACAAATATTTAAAATTTGGATTGCTAAGCAACTAAGCATTTATTTGCTTTGTCATACATGTAGTCCAAGGAAACGTCACCATAAGTAGTTTATTCCTGATTCTATGCTTCTTCGTTAAGATAGGAGAATGCGTGTCAATCTCTCCAACTACTGGAAGATGAAAATGTAATTACTTTTCCTGAATAGAAGCATAAACTTCAACTTTTCTTTTCACACTTAAAAGTTGAAACAAAGGGATCTCATGAAACTTTAGCATTTTAGAGCAGTACGTTTTCTCTTTAACGAATTACAATCTACAAGAAGATCCAAACCAGAGTCCATGCCAAGCTATAGATCAACCAAGTCACTGCAACAAACAAGATTGTCCATGTGTACTTTTAGAAATCAAATAAAAATTGGAAATATTTTCAAAAAATTTAAGGAGAAGAACTATGAAAAAAATACCTGTTTGCCATGGAAGAAGCCTTAGAGCGTTATTAGAAGAGGCTCCAAAGAAACAGTCTGCAGTTGTGTTCAATCCATTAGGACAGTTGCAGATGAATGAATTGTCAGTTCCACCATATCCACAAGCTCCATTGCTTTTCTCGCAGCTGGCACAAGTGCTCGGATAGTCATTGTACACATTAAACTTATACTTAAGTGCTATCCCATACTTCCAGTTTTCAGGGTCATATTCCTGCCCACCGAAGCTATAGAACCCGGAATAGGAAGAGCATTGGAGTTTCTGTAAGT
The DNA here is from genome assembly GCA_026225775.1 of Bursera palmeri. Taxonomy (NCBI): domain Eukaryota; kingdom Viridiplantae; phylum Streptophyta; class Magnoliopsida; order Sapindales; family Burseraceae; genus Bursera; species Bursera palmeri. The sequence continues at coordinate 17,666 of JANKKB010030216.1, forward strand.
CCATTTCAAATGATGGCCCGAGATCAACTGGTGTGTAAACACAACATGTGGAGATGGGGAGGTTGAGAGTACTAATTGCACGGCAAGAATATAGAAAGCTGCAGATTGATGCTCCTTTTTTGTCACAAAGAGGGACTGCTGCAGTACTATTATCACCATTATAATTGTTTACTGATTTGAAGATAGGCGAGGAAGTAATCGAACAATCAAGTAAAGTGAAGACATTATCATCATGGAAGGAAAATGGAGCATTCCAGTCAAGCCCAAAACCTTTGCTTGGCTGTGTACAAGCACAAGTTGACATGGAAGGATCCGTGATGTATATGACTTGGTTGTTGTAGTCAATTTCGGTGATGGGATAGCATCCTGTGTGTGTGGTTAAGGTGAGCTTTTGTTCATTTTCATTGCAAGTAATGAATTGTTGGAAACGTGGATCACCACAGCCAGAGCCTGTGCCAAATGGGTACTTGATAGGCAATTCGCCACAGGTTCTCTGGCAAGCTTGTGATGAGACCAAAAAGGGAAGGCAGCAGATTGAAGCGATGAAGCAGAAGAGTGTAATAGAAGATTTCATTTTGTAATAATGGAGAGAGGAGAGGGAAAGAAAGGATTAGAGTAAGAGAGAGTTGGGATGTGAAGTGAGAATGATTCAGGTTGTGAGATTTGCAACTTGTGCATATTTTATATCGTGCTATAGTAGCCAGCTAAAACAAAAGCAGTAAAAACACTTTCACTTCCACCATTGATAATATTTTAGGAAGAAAGTAAGATGTCATTATCTGCTAACTTGATTGATTTATAAAAAGTTGAACTATATATGAATTGATTATGTTCTCTTAAGTGGTTTCTATTCCTTTCTTTCTGTCACCCGTTTATAAAAGGATTCTATTTTATGGATTTGGATAAATGGTAAAACCTTTCAATATTCCTTCTTATAATTTCTTGCCATTTTAACAGGGAAAATAATAGCTTCTTTCTTAAACAAAGTGTTTGTGTTACGGGAGCTGCTTTTGTTACTTTCGGTGGTGGGCTGGCTTAGCTTTTAGTTTCTGTGCTTTTTTCTATTGACAGAAGCCTAGTTTTCATCAATCTCCCTCGTTTACAGAGTATAAGACTGCTAAAAGTTATTTGGTGATCCAAGAAGTTGAGAAGCAGAAAAAGGAATTCATGTGTTTGAATAAATGATATGTTATAGAAATTTTACATATAAATGGCATGGTATACCTATGTGATATACCTATCTCATTTAAAACTTTTTCTTTGTTTATATATTATAATATCATATTATCATATTATATTTTTTGTAATGAATTGGAAGTCCAAAAGACAGTTGCAGAGCAGCTTTTCTTCACTTTTCACAAAAAATTTTTCCCTGGGCAAAGATTGACTCTCTCACGGACTTCATCTTAATGATGATGACCTTAATAACAATAATTGCACGCATGATGTTCCAATCCAAAGAAACAAAACAAGGAACTCTTGCACAGTGCACTTAAAGATTATTGATTAAACTACAGAAACGGGAATCTCAAGATTTCAATTTAGGGGTCTAACAAGTTCAATGTCGATATGCTCATGTGCTCTGCATAACAGGGAGATGGTTCTCCACGTTGATGAATTAGATGAATGATATATTTATTTATGTAAGTTAATGAAATAATATTACTTGATATTGTGTGTGGTTGAACTTCCTTGCTGGTTGCTACAAGGTTGATCTGACACTAGTTACCATAGTAACAAGCTCTAAATCGTTGGCTCTTGACTAGTTTAACAGGTCAATCACATGGATGCAAATGAGTTGATTCACTAATCATTATGAGCAGACACTAACTGAACAATCATATGATTTTCACTCAGTTTTCTGTCTCTAGTTTTCCTGCCATGGAACTTTGTTTAGCAACAAGAAGATTGAGTTCCAGATTCAGCATTCGAGTTGTCGGTGCTTGAATCAACTACTTGAAATGAAAAGTTCCCTTAACATCAACTTCAAGGTATCCTCTACCTAATCCTCCACCCTGGAAACAAGGGTAACCACTGAAAATGACTGTGAAAGCTCCTCATTTGAGTAATAAAATTTTTTTATGAGTGCCCTCTTTTTTTAGGCCCTCGAGCAAGGCAAATAGAGTCAGAAAGTTGCTGAAAGTTCAGTTTTTGATCCATCTATTTGTTATTATATTGCTGATTGTATAGCAGCAAAACATAAGAAAATTATGCATGGTCAAAGTGCAATTGAGCTAAAATATCAGATAAACAGCATTCACAAGAGTCTGGAAGCATTTTTTCTTTTTTTTTTTTTCTCAAAACTAAAACTGACCAAATTGAGGTCAGTCAAGTGAAAGTGCATACTTATGACACTGAAGGTCTACTTGAAAGAGGAATCAGTTCATTTTCTAGCGAATTGTAAAAGAAAATAATCAAATAAAGCTATGAAAGACCTAGAAAAAATAAGAATCGCCCATTGATATGGGACCTATCAAATAGTTGATCCAAATAAATTGATGTGGTTGTGAGGTGTGATTGGGTGTCTAAATACAGCTGGAGGCATCTTCCATAGAAGATTTGCATAAAACAAAGTAAAGATACTTTGTTGTAGTGGAGACAATCTTTTTCCAATAAATATTTCACCATTGATTCTTAATATTTTTCTGGGGTAGGGCAGCTAGCTCTCTTTAGTCTTGGCTTCTTTTTGTTTATCCATAAAATTCTAGAAACTGTAAGCATCAGTTCACTTGAGATGGAGAATGTTTCCACTTTCAGTAGTACCATGGCCCATACATAAACAAATTAACAAAAATAAATAAATAAAATAAATATTTGAGGGCTTTATGCTCCAATCATACATAAAGCCTTGAGTTTTTTTTTTTTTTAATTTGTATGGATGATAAATTCATAATGAATCGTATGATAAGATTTTATCAATTAGTGCTAAATATAATTGTATAATGAAGAGCATTCATAATGGATTCGTATGATAAGATTTTTAATTTTATCTCTAATTTTTTATTAATATATTATAATAAAGAATGGAGTAATATTTAGAAGAATGGGTGTATAAAGAAAGTTTTCAGGTACAAATAACGTCACTTGTAATTCCACATTACTATTCCAAATTCCGAAAACACAAGCCCATTATACATTGTCCTTGATCAGTAAAGTGTAGTTGGGCTACCCAAGCCCATTAACTGTATCCGGTTGGGCTGAGTTCAAACCGGGCCCATGTCAGTTTCGCATAACCATTTCTGTCTGTTTGGAGTTCTGGAAAACGATACAACACCTCGCCTGATACAAGTCGCCGTTGATTAGCTTCAAGGTATCGCTTGTGCCATTTCTCAGTTAATTGGTTGCCTTAATTTTCCCCCTTAATTTTCTTCATTTCATTCGAGTGTGTGCTTTCTATACTTAAAAAACTTTAGCAACGTAAAGGTTAGTTTCCATGTAAAGAAACAGGGTAAGTGAAGAGTATAATGTTTAAGTTTTCATTATAATGTTAAGTGGAGGATAGATTATCGACTGTTCAGTAGGTTAATCTATGCGTTGCTTTTCTTTTTTTAAAGCCAATCTGGTGTGGATTTCGAAGCCGACTCACTAGGTGTTTGGTAAGATGCCTCTGAAGTCTGAGGAAAGATTACTGATAAGCAAGGTGTTTGATAGAAATCGTAGAGTTGTTGAGTGGTTCTAACTTCATTGAAGGTTATTAGTTGTTGAGTGGTTCTAACTTCATTGAAGCGTATTTGATGTAGCATTGGTGTTTACTATGTTGGGGTAGATGTTCTTGGCTCCCTTTTAACATTTATTTTAAATAGTAGCATAATTCCAAATTAGCGCTGATTGATAAATTCTTTGTTTCAAAATTCAAAACCCTGAACTGGCTTGGTTGACTTCTGTGATGTAATGACATGTCTGCTTTATCAATGTATTAGCATAGCTTTTTTAATGTAGAGATTTGTATATGACAGTTGTTATTTTGCGGTGATGGAGTGATGAGGAAGTCTCTTTCCATCTATTCTTCCACATGGAGAAGAGCCCCTGCATCTTCAAAAACAGTCTCTCTCAATTTCTTATGATGGGTTTTTCTCACAGACATGAAGAGGTGTTCCATCTCTTCCCTGAGCCCTTATTTTCAACTAACTGCTTATCGTCCCAAAGTGGGTATTGCTCCAAGTTATTTTCTGTTCAATTTCATTAAAAGATGTTTAAGCCAAAGGTCATTTGGCCCAGGCTCAAGTGATACTAGACCTTTTCCTGATTATTCCCCGAAGAAACCCACCATCAAAGACGCTGAGCTCGTCCATCAAATTTCTACGGCAATCAAGGTTCGCCGCTCTGAGCCTCTTCAACGCGTTTTAAAGCCTTATGAATCCAAGTTCAGACCTGACCACCTAATTTGGGTTCTAATGAATATTAAAACTGATTACAAATTGGTTTTGGATTTCTTTGATTGGGCATCACGTCGCAAAGACCCAAACTTGGAAGCCCGTTGCATTGTTGTTCAAGTTGCTGTGGCCTCAAAAGATCTAAAAACAGCTCATTGGCTTATTCGTGACTTTTGGGAAAAACCCAATTTGGATTTAAGTCTTTCATTCACCCATTTTGTTGAGCGGTTAATTTATACTTACAAGGATTGGGGTTCAGATCCCCATGTATTCGATGTTTTCTTCCAAGTCCTTGTTGAAGCCGGGATGCTTAATGAAGCTAGAAAGCTTTTTGACAAAATGTTGAGTTATGGGTTGGTTATCTCTGTTGATTCATGTAACTTATATCTCATTTGTCTATCAAACTGCTATGATGGGTTTGGGATGGCAATGAAGATTTTTAGTGAATTTTCCTTCGTGGGTGTTTGTTGGAACACTGCATCTCACAATATTATCATTCATTGTCTTTGCCGATTGGGGAAAATAAAAGAAGCACACCTTTTACTACTTCAAATGGAGTTGAGGGGTTGTCTTCCCGATGTGATAAGTTATAGCACTATAATCAACGGTTATTGTCATCTTGGAGAACTGAAAAGGGTGTTGAAACTCATTGAAGAAATGCAAATAAAGGGACTGAAGCCAAACCCGTATACCTATAATAGCATAATTCTTCTTCTATGTAAGACTGGTGAAGTAGTGAAAGCAGAGGCTGTCTTGAGAGAGATGATGAACCAGGGAGAAGTTCCTGATAATGTGATTTACACAACTCTGATTGATGGTTTCTGTAAGCTAGGGAATATTGCAGGTGCCTGTAGGTTGTTTTATGAAATGCAGTCTATGAAACTTGTTCCTGATTTATTAACATATACTGCTATTATTTGTGGTTATTGTCAGACCGGCAAGATGATGGAAGCAGATAAAATCTTCCATGAAATGCTAAGCAGAGGTTTTCAACCTGATGAAGTTACATATACAGCACTTATTGATGGTTATTGCAGGGCAGGTCAGATCAAAGAGGCATTTTCTCTACACAACCAGATGGTTAATGTGGGGCTTACCCCAAATGTTGTCACTTACACTGCACTGGCTGATGGCCTTTGTAAACAAGGAGATGTAGATACAGCAAACGAGCTTCTTCATGAGATGTGCAGAAAGGGCCTTCAATTGAATATTTGCACTTACAATTCATTGATTAATGGTCTTTGCAAAACAGGAAATATTGTGCAAGCTCTAAAGCTAGCGGAAGATATGAAGGTGGCAGGGTTAAATCCTGATACTTTTACTTATACCACTCTAATGGATGCTTATTGCAAGACAGGTGAGATGGTTACAGCTCATAGGCTTCTGCGGGAAATGTTGGATAAAGGGCTTCAACCTACTGTTGTTACATTCAATGTGCTGATAAATGGGTTTTGTATGTCTGGAATGCTGGAAGATGGGGAGAGGCTACTAAAATGGATGTTGGAGAAGGGTATAATGCCAAATGCGACCACCTACAATTCTCTGATGAAACAGCACAGCATCAGGAATAATATGCGTGCAACAACTGCAATTTACAAGGATATGTGTGCCCAAGGAGTCATTCCTGATAGCAACACCTTTAACATTTTAGTAAAAGGGCATTGTAAAGCAAGAAATATGAAAGAGGCATGGTTTTTGCATAGGGAAATGGTTGAGAAGGGATTTAATCTCACACCTAGTTCCTACAATGCTTTAATCAGGGGCTTTCTTAAGAGGAAGAAATTTTTGGAGGCAAGGGAACTATTTGAAGAAATGAGAAGAGGAGGGTTGGTAGCTGATAGGGAAATTTACAACTTTTTTGTTGATCTAAGTTTTGAAGAGGGGAACGTAGACACCACTCTTGAGCTTTGTAATGAAGCAATAGAATTGTTTCTTGTGGATGAGGCCAGTAATGAAAACAAATAGGTCTGTATTATTTTCTGTGATGTGAACTGTGTGGACTGATGTCTGTCTTGGTTCAGAAAGGCTGGTGTGGTAGGATCCCATGACATTCACCAACTCTCGGAGTCATGGTAATTTTTCCTTTCAGCTTCTATTTTTATTAATAGGTTATTGATAGGGAATTCATGCTGCTTGTCTTTTTGTGTGGTAGCTGTTTGAATATTTGGTCTAAATGATTAACTTTATGACTCTGATATGATCTCTCTGTAAGCATCAGCAAACCAGTGGATAGGTGAGAGGATTAATCTGTTATCACAACTCAAGCTTGGGCCACCTCAACCTGACTCAGTTTGGCACCAGGCTGAGGTGTGGTACAAACCAACCAAAAGTCAACTTATTATAACAAATATACATGTACTTCTTGCTGACACACACGCTCACATATGGATGACTGATTACAACTTATTTTTGAGCTAATATGGTCAGTCCTTCATGATCTTTTGCTCAAATGATGGTGGCATTCTTGCTGTTGGTGGCTTCATCTATGTTTTTCCCTATCCATGTTGAATGAATAGACATATGAATACATATATTAAACAAAATCAGTATATAAATTTTTTGCTGTTTCCATGCTTACTAATTTACTACTGTCCAGGTGACCATTATGCATGTGACACTCAGACATCAGCATTCGGTATGGCATGCTGAGTAGATAATGCTGACATTCAAAACTAGCTCACTGCTGATTCTGTTGATGGATTTTTTTTTCGTGAATGATCAGCATTTTCAAATAGGACATACAGGTAACACACATATTTATAAACTTTAGTGGTCAAGGAAAAATAGAATTTGAGAATTATTTTGTTGGCATTACTGAAACCGGAAATTGACTTGATGCAGCAATTTTGGTGCTAGTGTCAAATTTTCTGGCAAAGGTCCGTAGAGCTTGGTGCCTAATTAGATAGAAGAACAATTACGGGCACATGTCTTATATAATCTACGGCTGGAGAATAACAAAATACATTTTTGGGACAGTACCGAAGAAAAATTGTTGTGGATCCATGCTATGAGCAATGTCAACACGGTAATTGGGACCGGATGTAGTGCCAGGTTGACATAAAGCAATGGCATTGACTGTTGAAACCAACTTTAATGAACCATAACTAATACTCTACTCGTATCAAATATCAGAAACTATCTCAATAATTATGTATTCTACAGGAACTTTCTATTCCCATCTCTTTTAATCATCTAATCCATTCTCTTGGTGGTTGTTTATCCCTGTAATTCTTAGTGGTGACGCTGTTATACATGTTCTACTGTTCAATCGTTGGTCAACGGGTTCATCTTTCCTCTATTAACTCGACAAGCACGCAAGAAAGTATGGATAACTTCATGTTTAGTTCTTCACTTGTAGATTTTAGTAGTAGGAAAAGTGAGCTTCGTCAAAAAACAATCTAAAGACTAAACAGTAAACTATAAACTGTCTTAAGGTATCATCCACAACGAATTCTTGCATCATATCTTGTTAACTACATCTTCGCCAATCAAAAAATTCTGAAGAGCTACATTGCAAATATCAAGAAGAGTAACGATGAAGTAAGAAAGAGCATCAACTCCTTACATGAGTTGATGAAATGGTTTCCATACGAAGATGAGAGGGGAGTTGGACTAGAATCAGCAGTGCTAGTTTCCTTTGAACAAATATAATTGCAGCGACTTGCTCGAGCGACTCTGTACACACCACTGCTGGCTAGAACATATATATCTTTCCTGTTATCCTCTCCAAATGAATATATGAAGCCCAAATCTGGTAGAGAGCTCCCTGGTACAGATTTGCACTGAATAGTAGAGTCACGAGCACAACTGAAAGGAAGTAACGCAGTTGTAAATTTCCCACTATTAGGTGGGCTTTCAGCAGCTGCCCAAATAGCACTACCATACAAGTCTGCGTATAGGTAACTGAAAGTACATAGAATTTGAGACAGTTAGCAGTTCTGTAACATTCTTTTCCAGAAAATAGAGTGTTTGGCTTTTTCACCTGCCATACAAGCATGGATCAATCATGGATCGATAGAAATAGCCGCCGCATATTGAGGCAGATATATTGTTGTTTACATCAGAGTGCTTGTATCCCAGTACAGGAAAGATGAAATTTGTGGAGTTGGTAGAAGAATTTGTTCCCTCAAAAGAGTGCAAAGAATTAAAGACTAAGGGACCTTCATAGAAATGCCAACCATAGTTCCCACCCTTACTGATTATATCAACCTCTTCGTAATCGTCCTACAAGATTATTCTGGTGTGAGCAAAACATAACCAATGTAAGGTTCAGGAAAACCAAACAGGTAGAACTAAAGTAATATTTCCTTTGAACCTGTCCACTGTCAGCACAGATGTAATAAAGTGGCCTTTGTGAATCAAAGCTACAACGCCAAGGATTTCTCAGGCCAAAAGCCCAAATTTCAGGCTGCGATTCGTTGTCTTCAGAAAATGGGTTATCTTGGGGGACGGAATAGTTTCCCCACAGACCAAGCATCTCTGCTTCACCTACATATCATTGAGTGAATATAGATTACTCCATAAATAATTCTACACCTACAACCAACTTATACAATAAATTATACATAAACTTGATCTATGAATGTGTTCTATCATTTACATTTATTACAGTTTCTCTTAGTTATTATCTTGTTTTACCCTTCCAATCATATTTTGACATATTAGGACATTAATTCTCTGATGAAAATGAAGACAATCCTAAGATGTTCGGAAAATAGTAAAATTTCTCACTTGGTACGTTATTAATGTCGAGCCTTAAAATCTTTCCAAGAAGGGATTTCTTGTTCTGTGAGAAATTAAAAGGATCTTCGCTGATTCCACCATCCCCCAACATCACATAAAGATAACCATCTGCTGGTCCAAATAGAATCTGCCCTCCATTGTTGTGTTCAACTGGCAGGCCCAGTGAAAATATCCTTCTTACTTCTGATGGTTGAGCAGTTGTAGCCTGGAAATTGATCAAGGACTTGTTGAACTGAAACGATGATAGTAAAATCATGCCTGGAGGAATCTAAAAGAGGATAGATTTGTACCAAGGAAGGATCTGAAGCAGTCCCATTAGCAGTGAACTCCGCAATGACTTTAAGATACCGGCATGGTTGAACTGAACCTGAAGAGCTTAACTTCGATGGATCACAGCTCACATCCGAGTTGCATGAACACCTTCCTGAACATCCTGGCGTCTTGACCTTATCACAATTGAATGATGCAAAAAAGCGGCCATTATGAGCAAAGTTTGGATGAAAAGCCATGCCCATCATCCCGAAGCTGTTACCAAAATAAACTTTATCTGTTAAGTCTAGAAAAGGACTGGACTCATCAAATTCAAGTTTTCCACCGAAGCCTTGTTCAGGGATTGTGGCCAGCCAAATTTTTCCTGCTTGGCTAGCGAAGAAGGCACGGCTGGAACCATCTGGATGGGCAGCCATGTTGATGAAAGAGCCATTACCAAGTTTCTCGAGGCACAAGCCTTTTGGTGTAGAGCTAGTTTCATTACTACTGCTGAGTGTAACTTGTTCCCCGTCAAAGCATATCGATCCACTGTCAGAAGAACCGCCAAATCTGTCACAGAAAGTACTTTTTGAAGTCCAGAATTCAGTTAGTTTGAGAAAAGTGGAATTGGCTGCTAGGCTAGAAGTGCCAGGGAAGGATGTGGCGAACGGTGAATTTGACATGGGTACATCTTGGCATGCATCCCAGACCGACGAACAAAAGCTACTTGCTTCCTTGTTTGAGGGAAATGATTTTACTGATAAAGTGGAGTTACAAAGAACAGGAACCACTCGAGGCCCCGATTCAACTTTAAACAATTCTGCAGAGAACTGATCACACACCTGCAAATGATGAACTCTTAGTGCTTAATGTACGAGGCAAAATTCTATTTTGGAGTACAAATCTAGAATATATTTACTGATTGTGAAAGCCAACAATCACATCCACAGTGGGATCAATAGGAAACTCAGTAGTGGAAATTAGCTTTAATTAACTGGCAGGAATATCTTCTTTTGGACTTCCATTAGAGGGAGTGAGCAAACAGGAGTATTGCCCAGTCACAATAAGAAAAATGCCCTTATACAAGACATTTATTTTCTATTTCATTCAATGATTTTGTAGTCCGATATTAAACTAGGACATTGGACTATATGCAAGATGTTACAAACGAAAGTCCAAATGTTGCTAAGCTAAACAATTCAAGCAACCCTTCTCTAAGAGGCACGGTCAATCCATTTCAACGTTATGTTAACACAAGGCCTACCGCGCAGAGGATTGATATCATAAGAGAAGCACAAACTGGATCAGAGACATGCATTGCTTGAAATTGTTTACGTAATTGCAAATCTTTGGCTGAGTCACAACAGCCAGTCCTGTTGTACTGGGAACAAAACACTAAAGGTTCCTTTGGGGTGAAAGGTTCTCCTATAAAAACCACAAAAAATAAAAAAAATAATAAATGATCAGTTATCTGAAAAGATGAACAAATAAAGATTGAGAGACAGAGAAAGATAGAAGCTTACGTAAGTCGGTGCATAAAGGCAGTGATGATGTAAAGTTAGAAAACAGTAGGAAGTGGCAACATAAAACGAAAATAGAAATGGAAGAAGTCATCTTAATTTCCTAACAAGAAGGTGGCAGCAATAACAAGAGCAAAACTAGAAACCAAAATCTAACTTGATGCTCTAACTCGACAATCATTTATACGGGATTTCTTGTTCTACACTTCAAAGAAAGCATAAATAGATTACACATTTCTGACATTCTAAGTACAATCCTTTGGCTATATGTAATATAAAATAAAAACAAAAAGTAGTCTAGTCACCATTCATGTAACACACCAATGAAACTTTACAGRTGCGTGACTGCACGGAGCCGAATAGACTAAGCAATAACTTTTACTAACCAGACATAGAATTGATGCCCTAATAATGGATTAGTTAAACAAATGTCGACTCAAAATTTTTGTTATTCTTACATGGAAGAGAGATTAGACGGAATATGTACCTTGCCCACATTGCTTGGTCTTCCTTGTTAGTTAGGTTTTCTAACCAAAAAAAAATTCCCAGATGGGCACTGCAATTTTTATTTATTTGGGTTTTTTTTTTTTTTTTAAAGATGATCAATGATGCTTAAGCAAGTATCCATTGTTAGTACAGCATATATGTGCATTCATTAGTATTGTAGTGCCTATGATTTTTTTAACAAACAATTGCTTTTGACGAGGTTACAGGATATCGAACATGCTTATGCAAGCTATCATCGCTGCTTTCCCTTTCTCCTGAGGTCGTGGCAGTAGTCTAAGAAAGTACTAACAGATATAAAAAAGTTTGCGGCACTTGTAATCATCAAAAAGTTGTAGCACCAGTGGTCTAGTGGTAGAATAGTACCCTGCCACGGTACAGACCCGGGTTCGATTCCCGGCTGGTGCAGTTTTTTTTTTTTTTTTTTTTTTTTAACAATTCATCACATTTGGTGCATGCATTTGTTAGATTCGTCTTTCCTTATGCCTCGGCGGAATTGTGGTCTCCCTGATACCAAATTCTAGAATGCTCATGTCATGTCTTGTCATGTTGGAGAATCACAGCCACACAACTCACCAACAAAACGATCTAAATGTGGATGTCCGGCTGATATTTTGCCTTCTTTCCTTCTAGGTAGTAAAAGCATCGTTTATAAAGTCGTCCCTCTCTCCGTCCTTGGCTCCAAGCTTTCAATGTGTGAACAGCTAGCAAGGGAAAACGACAGAAAGTCCAATAAATATCCATAAATGAGTTAAAACCGACCCTGCCCTCTTCAAATGTGTGTTTAAGTGTGTCCACGCTTCAACTCTTCACATATGTCACTGCTTACCTAACCCAAGGGCAAACAAGCAGCCGTATGCCTCGGCATTTACTTCATTTCCTTATTTATACATACGATTCAATATTAAACACTCTCACTACACAAATCCTGATCAAAGTTTGTTCTTGCAATGGCTAAAAGTGACGTGAAGCTTCTGGGTGCATGGCCTAGCCCTTATGTGATGAGGCCAAGAATCGCCCTCAACATCAAGTCTGTAGAGTACGACTTTCTGGAGGAGAAGTTTGGATCAAAAAGCGAGCTTCTTCTTCAATCAAATCCAGTTCACAAGAAAATCCCGGTTCTGATCCATGGCGACAAGCCGGTTAGTGAGTCTCTCATAATTGTCAACTACATCGACGATGTTTGGACCTCTGGCCCTTCCATTCTTCCTTCTGACCCGTACGAGCGTGCCATCGCCAGATTTTGGGCTGCTTATGTTGATGAGAAGGTGCATACTTACCCACCTTATAATTTTCATCTTTAGTGTTTGCCGCTTTCTGTTTTTTACGTATTTATATTTAAGTTGCTGTTGAAATTTTAAATTGTTTTCATTTTCATCAGGCCTTCTTCACACACTAGTAAACAAAGTTTATTTATGTATTTACCCCATTATTAGTGTTTATCGTTTAATCAACTTTTGATTGTAATAGTTACTTAAAATTAACTTCTTACTCGTTTAATTTAAAATTTTGATTAAAAGTCTTAATATATATTTTCAAGCATTCATCATATATTTTGATTTAGTGAGTGGTATAAAGATTCTATGAATTGACATATTAATGTGACCACTTGTTGAATTTTAATTATTGAATCATATGAGAACTATTAAAACTTCAAGTTGAATTTTTTAATTAACAAAGAAACTGAACCCCTATTTAAATTATTTAAATATTTTTTTTATCTTTATTTCAATAATCTAAAATATAAATAAATCAACCAAAATAATTGGAAAGCAAAGTAAGAAAAGTAAAGTCTAACACAACTCTTATAAATTTTTCTTTTTTATTCAATAGTTTAATATGGATAAATTTATATGAGAAATTTGTTTAATTGATGCAATTCTGTCATATATGTGTAGTGGTTCCCTTCCTTGAAAGCCATTGGGAGTGCTCAAGGAGAGGATGACAAGAAAGCTGCAGTTGAGCAAATTGTTGAAGGCCTGGTTTTGCTGGAGGATGCTTTGGTCAAGTGTAGCAAAGGTAAGCCTTTCTTTGGTGGGAACCAGATTGGGTACCTTGACATTGCATTTGGTAGCTTCTTGGGGTGGCTGAGAGTGACAGAGAAGATGAATAAGGTGAAGCTGCTTGATGAAGCCAAGACTCCTGGATTGGTCAAGTGGGCTGAGAAGTTTTGTGATCATCCTGCTGTGAAGGATGTTATGCCAGAGACTGACAAGCTTGCTGAGTTCGCTAAGATGATTTTCAAGATGAAAGCTGCTCCTTCAAAATAATTTAATGGAGACTGTTGAATTACTTGAGATTAGAGGCTACTACTAGTATCACTCATGGATGATGGGAGTGACTGAAGATGTTAGTGGTTTGTGGTTGAGAAAATGTTGATTTTGAGTAATAAATTTGTGTTGGTATGCTCTGAATGTTGGGACAGAAAGTAACTTCTTTCTTTTCTATTATTTTTGTTTTTAATTTCATTGGGAAATGTATGTCCAAGTCACAAAACTCCTGCATGCACATGAGAAGATATGGATTCAAACAGAACATCCCTCAATGATCAATCTTTATGAACCAACATGTTGGTTTCCAACACATGCAGAAGCCACTATAGCATAATTAATTACCCACATAAAGTTGCATAGATGGATCATGTTACTCGTATCATCTAGGGATGGGAATCGGGTCCTGAAATCGACTTGGTGACTTATCTTCAGCCTTATCTGTGATAATTTTATTTTGTCGTTTTCATCCTGAATGAGGAACGGGTTTGCGGGGGAACAACATTATGATAGATTCGAGCCAGAGGTTATAAGAATTATAGAATGGTATATGTATATGTTTTCTGAATAAATGCAATCAAATGTGAGTTGGGGTTCAGGGTATCAATATAAATGTTAAGACTCCTTAAATCTGCGATGGATCTGTTTACAAAGTACAGAGTAATCCCTCTTTAAGAATTGATCTAGTCATTTCAAATGGAACTACTACAAAGACCCATATCCATTGGCTGGGCTATAACCAATTGCACTAAGAATCAATGAGATCCAATAAACATTCCAGTGTTTCATTTCTTACGAGTCGATCCAGTTTTCAGATTAAAATGGGGGTATTTTTGAGCCCCAGATCAATTTTCTAAAAGCCTTCGATTATTGTACGGGGTAAATACATAAACACCCCCAAGGTTTGGTCTAAGTAACAAACTCACCCCTGTTATTCATAAAGTAACATAAAGACTCCTATTTTGATATTTTAAGTAACATTAAGACCCCTATTTTAATGGGTTAAGACCCCCGTGTTTTCCAATTCTGAGGGTGTTTATGTTACTTTATTAATAACAGGGGTGAGATTGTTACTTAGACCAAACCTTGGGGATGTCTATGTATTTACCCCATTATTGTACCCTCCTCCTTCCTTCTTCTCCACAACCTTCTGCACCCATCTTCATCTTTTTATCTTTTTTTCTCGTCTCTTAACCCAAAAACAGAGCACAAAACCCCCAATCTCTGCCACCTCTCTGCGCCGCCACTACCACCGCCCCCAACAATATCCCAACAAAACAGATTCAATTCAACCTACAAGTAAAACTCATTTGTTTAGCGGTTGAGAACTCTTCTGAAAAACCTTTCACCATCTCAATTTTTCTCTCGATCACCACAAAAAAATCACCAGCCATTGTCATTCTAATCAAAACAACACGAAACAACCAAAAATAAGTAAATAAAAGGCAGCCAATATGAGCCTATCGCCACTCCAATATCGGTAATTTTTTACCATTTTTTTTTAAATACCAAAACTTACCAGACTCCCCTCTCAACGATCTTCTTTCCATAACCCAAAACTTAACCAGCCACCACCAAGGTAGAAGCAGAAATTGTTATAAAGGAAATCAGAAGAAGTTGTGGGGACTGGCAAAGGTAACGAGCAACTATGTCTGGTTGGTAAGGAGACAAGCGGCTGCGAAAGCTAGTTCAGATGACTTGCATGCGACGGTCTTCTGAGAGCGTGATTTTAATTTGGTTTTGCAGTGGACTTACGGAGTCGATTGATTGTGGAGTAGTTCATAGTTAGGTACGGTTTGGTAAAAATATACCAAGAATAGGAACGGGGATGGGAATTTTCGTTTGTCTTTTGATTAAAAAAATAAACTAGAAAATAAAATCTCATTATCCTAAAAATACTGAGGAATTCATTCCCTCTCAACTCTCCCCTAATTAATCAATTTTGATTTCTAACTATAATTAAAATAAAAATATATTTTTTATAGGTTAGGTCATTGAGATATAATTTTTTTATTTAATTTTATATATTTTTTAATAACCATTAATTTACTATAATCTATAAATCGAAAAGAGAAGTTAAAAATAATATTTTTATGTCAATTTAGTAATTTTTTTTATCATTAGATTAGAAAAATGAATGTTTATTAAAGAGTGTATGAAAATAAGTTAAAAAAATTAAGTTTAAATGAAGTGACCTATTTTTTATTATTTTATATTTAAAAAAAGTTATAATTTAAAAAAGTAAATTAATTAAAAATATTATAATATTTTTTAAAAAGGTAATAAATTAAAAATAAAAAGTTATTTATTTTATAAAAAATGTTAGTAAATTGAAAATTTATAATATTTTAAAAAAGATGATAAATTAAAAAATTATAATATTTAAACAAATTTATAATATTAATAAAATGTTATAATATTTAAAAAAAAACTAATAAATTAAAAAAGGTATTAATATATTTTTTATAAAAAGTAAAAAAAAATAATAAGTAATATGTAAGAAAGACGGAATAAAAGGTTAAGTCAATCGATTCATATTGGTTCAACACTAAAAAGAGGGAAGACATTTTATAACCAAAGATTGGACAGGGACGTCTGAATAATTTGAGGGTCTGAATATTACTCAATCCCCCCCTAATTTTGGATATTTTTCTAATTACCCTAAAATGAGAGTGGACAAGACAAGCAACATAATTGTGTCCGACGTGATCCGGTTGATAATAACTTTACGAAAATGACGCATTTCCCCTCATTTACATCCAAAGCTCCTACAACTGACAAAGACCACAGAGCCCAACACCTATTGCCTCATGAGTCTCGGACACACTTCCATCTTATTTGTCATCTCCCTGCTAGAGAATACCAATAAGAAGAAGATCCTGGCAAGCCAACTTGTTTTGTGAAATAGAGAGCGGAAGAAATGGAAGGAGTGAAATTAGACAAATGGGGATACGAACTGAAGACTTCTTCTGATTCTTGCATCTCTGCCATCAACGCATACTATAACCAGGTTTTTTTTTTTTTTTTTTAATTTTGGTCTCATTTATATTTATATATATGGAGTTTCTTGTTTGTGGGCGCGTGAAACTGTGGTTGATTTTGAGTTATTTCGGTCGTTTGATGAATGAAGGTGCTTAGTTATGGGAGAAAGAGGCATGTGATATTAGAAGCGCTTGAACATGATAAAGATTGCGTTTTGGCAAACATTTTGGCTGCTCATTTCCTAGCTTCACACGCTCCTTCTAAAGCTCGTGACCATATTCAGGCAGCCAAGTCTCGTCTCGTAAGCTTGTTTTTTCTCCGCTTTATTGTTTTCATTTTTTTAAATTTCCAATATATATATCTATAGAAAGAATCAATTGAGGCTGCTGAACTCAGCTGTATCCTGTGCTGAAAAATTGGGTTTTTGCTTTTTTATGATTTGAATTTTGTTGTAAACAGGACGAAGCCACCCCTTACGAGAAGGCAGTTTTTAGTGCCGTATCTTATTTGATTTCTGGGGACCGAGATGATGATGTGGCTGTTGAGTTACACTCTAAGGTGATATAGAGATTAAAGTTGAATTTTTTTTTTTTTTTAATTTGCATATATGATATAAGTTTTGACAAACCTTTAATTGGGTCTTCCTGTTTGTTAATTAATGACTGTACTATGAGTTCTATTAGTTATAGGCTTATAAATTATGAATTTTACACTTTTTTGTTGGAAACATTTCAATTAAGTTTCAATCTTGGTGTATTATTTGCCTTCAGTTTAGTCTTTAGTATCTGTACATGATTTGTTCATTGCATATGACTTTCATTTCTTTTGCAGCTTCTCAAAACTTTCCCTAAGGATCTGGTCTCTCTGAAAAGGGCACAAGTGCTTTGCTTCTACATGGGTCGCCCTGATCTGTCTTTAACTCTTGTTCAAAAGGTCGTGTACCATCCACTGAATGAATTCTGTTCATGGTTCTTAGAGTAAAGTGCAAAAAAAGAAAATATATCTACTAATTGGTTCGCTAGCGGCTTCCTGAACTTTCATTTGCACTAACATTGATTAAAGGAAAAGTAGACCTATCATTTTGCCATATTATATCATAAGAAGACATGTATCCTAGAAACTTCAGTTCTTTATGAAAACCTCATTCGGTTGTGTTGTCTCATTTGGGTCCTACAATGATTTGAAATTTCTTAGGTTCTACCTTATAATCAACAAGAAGACTACATATATGGTATGCTTGCGTTTCCCTTGCTTGAGCTTGGAAAAATGGCAGATGCCGAGAAAGCTGCTAAAAAAGGATTTGAGATCAACAAGCAAGACTTTTGGGCACAACATGCTGTGAGTTGTTATGTTTTCTGCCTTATGGAACATAACTTTTACTTATATCTATACTCGAAATTATTATTTTAAATTATTTAAATTATGAATGCATGTATCTTTCACCTCATTTGAAGCTGTCTGAATTTGGACATAATTTACTATTCCTAATCATTTGAATTTTAGAACAAAAATGCGGAAAAATTATCAAAATGCATGAAATTTCCAGTTCTGGACCTAAGTGTGTGTTTATCATTGTAACTTGTTGGAGCAGGAAGCAACTTTTACCATCATTATAATTTGTAATGTCTAGCCCTTTAATGGTTCTCATAGTGTGTGGATTCCCATACAGTTGTGCCATGTTCTTCAGTATGAGTGTCGATTCACAGATGCAGTACAATTCATGAAAGAATGCTCATCTTCATGGAGTTCTTGTTCATCATTCATGTAAGCGTATAGTCCACTAAACTGTTTTTATCCTATATTTTCAGTTTTTTTTTTTTTTTTTTTTGATGATTTGTATGCGAATTATACATTTAACATTCAGGTATACACACAATTGGTGGCATGTAGCTCTTTGTTACTTGGAAGGTCATTCTTCAATGAGAAATATCCTAGATGTTTATGACAATCATATCTGGAAGGAGTTAGAAAGAACTGATGCTGTGGCCCCAGAGGTATTCTATATTTTAAACTTCTTCAACATGAATTTTTTATTTCTTTTTTTTTTTTTTTTAATTCTTTTATTGGAAGTCCTCACTTCTGCTGGATTTAGGTGTACCTGAATGCTCTGGGCTTGTTGCTGCGTGTTTATGTACGGGGTGAACTTGACATCTTTGGGGACCGTCTGAATATCTTAGTAGGTTGTGTAGCAGATCAAGTGAGTAGACCATTCTAGTTGTCTGTTTCTTTTAATTTTTTTAATATAAGCTGAATTAACCCATTTTTGGAAAGAGTTGAACTGTTGGAGTTATGAACGATCTAAGAATCTTCTTTCAGAAAATGTATTTGGAATAGGTGTGTTTTTGTTACTATATGTTATCATAACAGGTAGTTTTGGAGATTTGCACGTTTTTATTCATTTATGAAGCATAGTGGATATTTTCTTTTGGGAAACTCTTTTTGTTTTAGAGATCCATGATTCTCTGTTCTTCACCATGTTTAGATCATATGTAATCATATGGACTCTGAACATTTGCAAATCTTAACTTTCATTTGCTCTGCAAACTATTTTGTTACTGGGATGAACATAAAATACACATAGTAAGACACAGTGTGTAGGCATGAATAAAAATGCATTTTACCCTTGTTAGGTTGCATGCAACACCAAAGTACATATAGCTCAATAGGAAATCATGATGTGGCTTCAATAGACTATGATGTTGTCCTTTACCAGGAAGTGAATGCTTTGCTGGAATGGACCTAGTTTAGTGGTTTCTGCTCTGTTTGAGACGCATTGTAATGAATCTGCCTGGATGTTGTTTCATTCACCTGTGTGTGTGATTGCAGTTGTCTTGTTATATTTTCCCCCTTTGTATAGACAAAATAGTAAGAAAGCTTTGGAACTATATTATCTCTGCATTTTGTTGACAGAGAAACTTATACTACTGATATGTCATAGGAGAAAGGAGAAACTTATCAGGTCTTAGATTGACATGCTAAGTTCCTATGTGGACTTGTTTGAGTGATTAAGGGTGCATTTCACATTTTCATTATTAACCATCTTTTATGCATTTTCACAATTTTACCGTTTCCATTCTCTAATTGTTCTGGGTTTTCTACATGTGCACTGCAATGTTCAGGCCAACTGGTATCTAGAGTGGCATTTTGATTTGTTGATACTATGGGCATTAGCTTTTACCGGAGAATTTTATAAAGCAGAAGATTTACTCAAAGGCCTAAAGTCAAGGTTAGGAGGATTATGTTCCCTTGCATATTTTTAGGTGCTGTTCATTTATTTCATGCAATTATTTTTCTTCATGTAGATTTTCTGCAATGCTTAAGAAGAAGCAACAAATAATGCAGATAGGACTTCAGGTTTGTTATGATTTTTGCTTTTTTTGCTACTTACCATAAGCTTTGTCTCAACAGCTTCATGAGCTTTCTATTATTATTTTTAAGCTACCTGAGATGTTTTAGTTAAAATACACAAAAATTGTTTCTTGTTAGGGAAGGCTAGAGGGTAATTTTCTGATCCATCTTTTAGGATTAGCATTAATGCAAAAATTCTAACAACAGTGGTCCTAATTGTTTCATAGGCTTTCCATTTTGGTTCTTCTAATTTCATGCCCATTAATGTTGCAAGTATTATCATTGTTTCTCCTTCAAAACTTATTGCCATTGCATAAGTTGAAGTTTATTTTCCTAAATCTGGATTCCTTTAGGCCTTATTTATCTTATATTGCTCTTTCAGCTTGCAGAAGCCCTATTTGAGTACGGAAGGGGTGATTACAAAAAAGCATTGGAATTACTAGGTCCAGATTTTGATGCCAATTCTTGTAAGGTATACTTATCTAGCAATATTTTTCTCTGGATTTTGGTTGTGTTCAAATATTTGAGATGTAAAATACTAATGGCACCTTTTCATGATAGATGATTGGGGCATCTGATGAACAGCTAGATGTATTTAATGATATTTGGTACAGTATGTTGCTGAATACTGGACAAGCTGCTAAAGGTATGATACCTATTTAATACGTTTTAATTTTGCAGTGGTTCTTTTCTGACCGCATTTGTTTAAGTTGCAGCAATAGAAGTAATTGAGAAACGGATCAAGAAGAGGGAAGGGGCCCCTTTCATGTGGCGCCTGCTGGTATTGCTCTGCATTGCATATATTAATTTCTTTTAGAACCAATTATATGTATGTCACATTTTTATGATTCTTACATCTTTTGGTTCAGGAGAGAGCTTATCAAATGACAGGCAAGCATGAAGCAGTGGCTGCCGGTGAAAAAGCCAAAGCCTTAGAAGCTGCATACTTCAAATAGCCAGTATGAACACAGCTATTTTCCTTGTATCTGGCCTAAGTACAGAGGTTGAATTGCTGTTCAGCCGAGTCCCCTGCAAAAGTTAGTAAACAAAACGTGGCAAATAAAATGTAGGGTCCTTTTAACATTTACTGTTCATTACGCATCATGTAAATTGCTGTTAATAAATGTGCAAACTTTGAAAATGTAACAATTGTGATTGTTCTAAGCATTCTGAAATCAGGATTTCTTCCATTGACCATGGTGGTCCTTCACTCCATTGTCCTGGTAACAAGAGTTAAAGAAGAAGTCTTTTGAGGTCCTTCACAAGCCATGGGTTGTAGGGCATTGACAAGCAAGAAGGGAAATAAGAATTATGGTGCTTGGAACTTTCCCGGTAACAGTATGTAGCATTAAGATTTCTCCCTCATATTTCCCAGTCAAGGCAGAAAAGTTTATTAATGATGAAAGAATTAGAAGACCCAATTAATAACTTTGTTGAGCACTTCAATGGCTTAATTAGCATTGTCGGCCATATTAAACAATATGGTAACCAAACATGGAAGTTCTGAATTGCAACTAATCAAGATGGCTGACAACAAGCCTTGGAACCTAGTTGAATTGGACCTTTTACTTTGCCCTGCATTTTGCAAGTCACTGCTTATTGTAGTAAAATATAGGTTTGGAGAACCAGCAGCAAAAACTGTGTATAGCTCAATATGTGATTTGATCTCAATCATTTATTCTATTACTTGAAACGTGCATTATGGTTAGATGAGGAGTATGAATGTTGTTTTCAGTAAAAGAAAATCTTTTACTGTACAAGTGACAAAGGCTAAAAAGGTGTAGTGACACCTACACGTATACAAAAACAAGACACAAAGTGTGAAGTTGAGTAAAAACAAGCCAAGAACACTGATGCTGTATTGTCATTCTTTCTTAACCATACCTTCTGACATTAGTTTATCAACCCTTTACAAAGTAAGTCAAACCCCACACATGTGCATTTGCAGATGGACCCCAGCCCAACCTAAACCCCACTCAACAACTCACAAAACATCTGTATTCTTCACTATTCACTCTGTCTTGCCACGTCACTTACATTCGAATTGGACCCACGAAGCCCACCGCCACGTGTACGGCTCCTGATCCTTCTCAGCTCCTCTACTATTTCCTTGGCATCCGGACGGTCATCTTTATCAGCCGCAACGCACCTGAACGCTAGTTCAGCCAGCGCATCAACACCGTCGACTGCTTCCTCATCAAGCGCCAAAAACGGGTCCACTACTTGATGCAGCAAACCCATCTGGATCTTTGACACCACCAAATCAGCCAATGCCATCTCCCTCTTATCTCTACTCTGATCCACTGCTTTCAGCCCAGATATCAACTCCATCAAAACCACGCCGAAACTGTACACGTCACTCTTCTCAGTCAACCGAAATGACCGATGATAATCAGGGTCCAGATACCCAGGTGTCCCTTGAGGCCCCGTGCACACGTACCCGGAACTCGACGACGACGTCTCAGGAAGAACCAAAAGCCTTGACAGACCGAAATCTCCAACCTTGATTCTCATATCTTTCTCTACAAAAATGTTTGACGTAGTGATGTCTCTGTGAACTATCGGTGGCACAACTGAGAAATGCAAGTACTCGAGAGCCGAAGCTGTTTGCAAAGCAATCTCGAGTCTCACTTGCCATGTTAATGAGCTCTTACGGTACAAGCTTTTCACTCCATGAAGATGGTCTGCTAGAGTTCCATTAGGGACGTAATCATAGACAAGAAGCAAACCTCGAGGATCGCTGCAGTAGCCGTGAAGCTTGACGAGATTAGGGTGATTGATGGAGGACAAAATCAGTATTTCATTGCAGAAAGATTTGGTGGAGAAGGCTTTGTTTGATGATGCTGTGTTGCAGTGGTGTTTACAGTGGAGATATTTTACTGCCACGATTCGGCCATCGAGGAGTTGACCCAAGTAAACAGAACCGAAGCCTCCATCGCCTATTTTGCGCTTCGGGTCGAATTTATTGGTGGAAGATTCTAGCTCTTCGTAAGTGAAGACTGGAGGGAGGAGATTTGCCGAGCGGTGATGGTGAAGAAAGAGAGTTGTCGGGTCTTCTTCCGTGGCTGATTTGACCTTCCTAGACCTAAAAATTGCTACGCCAACGGAAAATGCAAGTAGCAAACATGTTAATGCGAAGATAGTGCTCAAGATTGCGATACGGTTGAGGTTGTTTTCATGGATCCATGGAGGTGAGAACCGAGATTTGGAGTGGAAACAAATGAATGGCTTGTTCGGGTGTGTGGAGTTGAAGCCGCAAACGCCGTTCTCGGCTTTGCAAGCCTTGCAGCTCGAAAAGTACGGGTCTTGAGCTTCATCGTACTCAACTTGAATGCCTGCAGATTTCAAGAAATTGTCAAGAAATTCCAGAACATCATCTTGGCAACCCTGTTCGGATGAGAAAACTCGATTCGTGGATTCACAGTCATGGACAAGCTGAGCCGGTTTCTTGATGAACTTGCACTCCCACGGACAATGGCTACAGTTGGGAAGACTTGGAGGCGAGCAAGCACGAAGAGCAGAGAGGCGAGAGCAGAAAGCGTCAGAAACTCGGAATGGCGAGCCAGAGAAGTTGATGGGGTGATTGGGAATAAGAGAGTGTGGAGAAGAACACGCACTTGGAGCTTTCATAGCTGAGGTTGGTTCTGGTATTACAGTTTGTGGAGAGAGAGTGAGAGAGCTGGAGTTTGGTTCGTAACGAAGGAGAGTAAAATTGAGGCCATTGATGGAGATAGTAGAATAGGGAGAGGAGCATTTTATCTGAAACGAAGGGTGGCCACAGCCGGGGGAAGCGGAGAAAGGGAAGGGAGGAGTGGAAGTGAAGGGTGGACATGAAGATCTGGTATTGGCAGTGGCTTCAGGGTGTGGAGAACACGAATAAGGAGCTGCAGCAGCAACTGAAACGGTGAAAAAGGCCCAGATGCAAAATGTAAGGAGAAAAGAAGAATTCAGTGAAGGAGACATGGAGAGAAGTGAAGAGAAAGAGTTAGAATGTTATTGCAGGACATCAAAGGGTAAAGATGGATGGATCTGGAGATTAAACTCTTTGTTGGGTTGGGTTGGGTTGGGTTGGGTTGGGTTGCCTGGGTTTTTGGAGTGGAAAGAAAGAAAGAGATTCAGGGCAAGGAAAAAGCTTGCTTGGAAGGATGTGAGAGTTGCAAACGATGCAAGTGGAGGCTAAAGAAAGGGCTCACGTGAAATGAGGTGGAGTGAAGACAAAAATACTCGAAAAGGGTGGCGAAAGAAGACTAGCTAGGGCCTGCCAGGGTCAGGGATCGAGGTTGGCTTGGGTGTGTGTGTGTGTGTCTGGAAAATGGGAAATCAAATCTCAGCCCTTGCTTTTATTTTTGTTTATTTGAAATGCTTTGGCTCTTCCTTTCTTTTTGAATACATAACATAACATACGGAATATTACTTTGGTACTTTGTGGAGTCTGAAAACGTCTTGGTAATGGTAGGTGGCTTCAAGGTCTTCTATTTCGGATGGATTTGACATTAAGGTCATTCTTTTTAATTAATTCCCTACTTATAATCCTCTGTAAATCGAAAACTTATACACAGTACAGCATTATCTGTTATATATGTATAAATTTCTGCAGATTTAAGACAAACACTGAATCACTGATTTCGTTTCTGATCGATTAAAGTTTAACCCAGTAATGTATTTTAAAATTGAATGATACTATGACAGTCTAGTATTAATATATTTATTGTTTGAGATTGTCTTTGTGTTGGGAGTATTCCTTGGTCACTATAAATAAATAGATGAAGGCATGTAGCTCATGTCAATCCAACCCACTTGATACATCTGTTCTATGGTTAAAGTGACATGACAACACAACTCGGCAATGCTCATGGATTATATATAATTTTGTTTATGAACGATTGGATTGGTTTGATCGATTAAGAAATTAAACCGTGTAAATACTCAAATTTAGGTCAAGCGTGATATTAGTTTCTGTAGCGAGTAAAAAGGCTATTAAAGATATTGAATCTACTTTAGAAAAAGCTAGTGTTCTTATCTGCAAAGTGTTGTCAATAGCGTTTATTATCTTTATTTATATTTAAATGGTTAAGTATCGGGAAATTCACCAAAGTAACCCAATTTGAGGGGAATCCTTTAAAAATAATCAACCATCAACCTCGTAATTTTTTTTTGATTTATCTAATTAAATTCAGGTAAATATAGTTATATCCCGACAAGTCAAAATAACAGTCCAGCAAGTAGAAATGATTGTTCGACGATTCAAAATGACGACCCGACGAGTTGAAATGATTGTCTGATGATTCAAAATGATTATCCGACGAGTCAAATGAATGTCTGACAAGCCAAAATAACTATCTAACGGAACAGAAATGACTATCCAATGAGCTAAAATAGTTATGTGATGATTTGAAATGACCGTCTAACAAACCGAAATGACTATCCAGTGAGCCTAAATGATTATCAAGCAATCAAAATGATTATCTAGAGAGCCAAAATGATTGTTCGACGAGCCGAAATGACTATTTAGTGAGCCTAAAATGATTGTCAAGTAATCAAAATGATTATTTGGAGAGCCAAAATGAATATTCAAAGAGTTAAAATAACTGTTTGGAGAGTTGAAATGACTTGTTCGACGAATCAAAATGATTGTCCGTTGAGTCAAAATAATTGTCCAGTAAATTTTTCGGTGATTGTCCAATTAGAAAGTGTTATAGTAGAGAAAATATATTTATATATTATATATAGAGGGTTATAATGACCATGAAACTATAAATATATAGAAAAATAAAATAAAATAAGTAGATTAGTTATTTTTTAAAGACCCACTAATATATAGCTATTTTGGTTCATTCCCCTAAGGTACCGTTGAAGTTTGGTGCGGGGGGAATTATAAGAAATATTCCAAATTAAAAGTCACTTTGAAAAATATACAACCCGGTAAATTTCTTATAAATAAATCCCTATAAAAAAAAAGGGTAAAGAGATAAAAACACCGTTTCTTTTATATTTCCTCTCTCCCTCTCATCGACAATTTTCACTTAAACTCGCCACCAGCTTCTTCTTTCTTCCTACCTTTCTTCTTCTTCTTCTTCTTCTTCTTTGTTCTTTCAAATAAAACACCAGTACCCATTACAATCACTCTTCCGGCAAACTCACGGTGAATGACGAGTGACTCCATTTCAGCAATCGGACGGCGAAGTTAAACCCCTCTTGTCGAAACTTTCTTTTCTTTTCTTTGTTTTTTGGTTTTTTTTCTTTGTTTTTTAACTTTGATTACCTCTTGAATGTTGATTTGGGTTTGGTCTGCATGTGATTTAGGATTGTGTATGGCGAAGAATAAGTAGAATGGAAGAAGAACAAAAAAAAATAATAAGAATAAAAAAAGAGACCATTTGGACCGTTCGGTCCCTTTTTTTTATTCACATAATTAATTAATTATTCATAATAAATTATTTATTACTTTATTAATTATAATTTATGTATATAATTTTTTAAAATTTAGAATAAATTATTTATTTAAAATTTTATATAATTTTAAAAAATAAAAATAAGTTATTGGATTTTAGACCTTTAGACTGTGCAGTCCAAAATAAAATTTTTTAAACAAATTTAAAAAATAAAAACACAATAAATAAATATATAGTTAATTAATTAAAATAAGTTTACAAATAATAATTTATTTAATTAATTAACTATTTATTTATTTTTTAAATAAAATATTTATTTATTTTGGACCGTTCGACTACAGAGCCCAATGGTTTAGGCTGTCCAATAGTCCAAAATAAATAAATAATTTAGTTAAAAATAAAAAATTTAAATAATAGTTAATTAATTAAATAAATTATTATTTTTAAACTTTTTAATTAAGCTATATATTTATTTACTCTATTTTATTTTTTAAATTTTCAATAAAATTTTGGATAGTTGGACCGAATGGTCCAAAATCTAGTAACTTGTTTTTATTTTTTTAATTATATTTTTGTAAATTTTTAAATAAAAATTATTTAAAAAATTATATATATATATAATGAATAAAGTAATAAATAAAATTTTATATTATTTATAGA
This sequence comes from Bursera palmeri, assembly GCA_026225775.1. NCBI lineage: Eukaryota > Viridiplantae > Streptophyta > Magnoliopsida > Sapindales > Burseraceae > Bursera > Bursera palmeri. The sequence goes on from JANKKB010030216.1 coordinate 44,707, forward strand.
ATAAATAATATATTATGAATAAGTAATTAATTATGGAAAAGAATAATAGAAAAGGGACCGAACAGTCAAATGTTCTCTTTTTTTATTTTTATTTTTTTCTTTTGTTCTTCTTCTTCTTTCGTTCTTATTCTTCTTCTTCGTACACAATCCCAAATCACATGCAAACTCTCAAATTAACATTTAAGATGTTATCAAACCAAAAAAACAAAGAATGAAGAAGAAAGGAAGGAAGAAGAAGCCGCTGGGAGTTTAAGTGAAAGTTGCTAGTGTGAGAGAGAGGAAAAAGTAAGGGTATTTTTGTCTCTTTCCCTTTTTTGACTAGAGATTTGAAATAAATTTACGAAATTGGATTTTTATAAAATGATCCTTAATTTAGGATATTTCTTATAATTCCCTTTTGTGCATAGGCTTAGAGTTGGTAAAAGATCGGGCTACATCAGACCTTGCACAAAAATTAAAAGGCCTCAGCCTGGCTTTGGGCCTAATACTATTTGGATTTTTTTAAAATATAAATTAATTTTTTAAAAAAATAATTTATATAAATTAGAAATTTATAATTTAATTAAAAATATATATATTATTAAGGGAGAAAAAATTCCTTTTTTAGCAAAAAAAATTAATATGTATTATATTAAAAAAAAAATTCAAACTTGCCATAGTGCAGGTTGGGTCTGGTCGCAGGTCAGGCTGGACCAGGCCAGATCTTTTCCCATCTCTACATAGGCATGTCTTCTACTATTAATATATAAGAAAAGTGAATATTAACTCTCGACTTTGCAAACAAAATTTTTGTTTGGGCAAGCATCCCACTAATAAAATTGGGGTATATAAAATATACTGAGCATTCCTAAAGGGTGTGAATATGATTTTCTTATTAACTAAAGATAATGGTAGTTGGGATCTTTATTAGTTTTTGTTCATTAAAATGTTTTATTATTTTTAAAACAAATTACTTTGACTTTAATGGAATAGGAGTTTTAACCAATATTTACAAATTATTGATACTTTAAAAAATTTTAGAAGATGTAATTATTGTTTCTTATAAGAGTAAACTAGATATTTCAATAAATATATACTATATCGAAAAGTTTTATGACGATTAATAAAACCTCTTTTAACATAGTGGAGTCCATAATTAAATTGAAGAGTTTCGATATTTTATTATTTTAATTTATCAAATTACTTTGATTTTAATGGAAGTTTTAACCAATATTTACAAATTATTAATACTTTAGTGAATTTTAGAAGAGGTAAGTATTGTTTCTTATAAGGTAAACTCGATTCTAAAATTTGGACTATATGCACAAAAAAAAAAAAAAAACTCTAAACACTCATATATTAAAATGGATTTGATAAAAAAATTATTCACTAGTAAATCCTGGGGTTAGGTTGCTGACAGTCCTAAAGTCATTACATTTTTTAAATTTAAATAAGAATATTTAATTAATTTCATTAAAAATAAATAGTGTACATTAATTTCTTCACCACTAGAGTTGGTAAAAATGAATTTCCTATCATTAGATAAAATTATAATAATGGATAATAATTATCTTAAGTTATATATATATATATAATTAAAGGAAAACTGTAAATATCTAAAATTGATAAATTTTTAAACCGAGGAAGGGAGTGTGCTCCCAACCCTGGCCAGTGCTCAGGCCACCATTACGCATCAATTGAGAAGTTGACCACAACGCACAACTTAATTATAATGAAATTGACGTTTTGTATGCTGTAGGTTTGAAACAAATAAACAATGGCGCAATTGGAAAATTTGGTTTTTGTTGTAAAACAAGCCTATTAGCGATATGATAAGGATTAGGGGTATATTTGTTATGAGCTAAACCTGAGGGACTAGAGTGATATTAGACAATTAGGGGTGTAATTGATATATTACAACTTGGGGGTGTAAGTGATATTTTACACCTTAGGGGTGTATTTG